>JBBDGP010005246.1:0-63607 GCA_037952835.1 Lithobates septentrionalis | reverse complement strand
CCCCCTTTCCTTTCCCTTCCCGTCATACACAACTGTTTTTCTGGTGATGTGTTTAATTCACCAAAGTTATGTTATTAACAGGATATGCTCATGTCACTATGAGGACATAAGCCTGTAGCATACAGATCTCCAACTGAATGTTATCAGTTTAACAAGCTACTATATTCAATATACTACTGTTCAACAATATGATTCCATGTGTAATATCAACGTATACTGTATGCTTTACTTATAATCTCAATGAAAAACATTTGTCAAAAAAAAAAAACATGTTTGAGCCAACATCCGTCGGAAAAAATCCATGGATTTTGTTGTCGGAATGTCCGATCAATGTCCGATAGTGTGTACGGGGCATTACAGTAAGACTTACCATACCTGCAAAGCAAATACAATAAAACATAGTAAAATAAAACATTGCTATCTGTGCCTAAAAAATATATGCCGAAGCATGGGGGCAATCCGCCCCTAATGTTAGGAACAAATCGCTCCTCCACCCCTGCCCCTATGTTTCACCATATGTGCTCTCTTTTTTAACTGTGGTGGTGAAATCACCTCTGACAGCACTGGAATCACGGCTTTATGTATCGGGGGAGCAAACGCTGTTGCTGTCAAGATAAGTAAACCCGTGCTGCAGCTGAATGGCGTACCAAACATTACAGTATAACATACCATACCTGCAAAGCAAATACAATAATACAGTAAAAATAAAACAGAGCGAGAACAATAGATATAGAACAATATTGAGCGAACAGTAGAGCGGACAGTAGAGAGCGAACATAAGAGAGAGAACAATAGAGAGAGAGAGAGAGAGATAAGAAAAATACAACCACAACTATTTTTGCTTTTTTGTTTTTTTATTTTTTTGTGTGTTTTTTTTTCACTTTTTTCACTTTTATAAAAACTGCAAAAAAAATTGCAAACTGAATGGATTAGGGTCTCTCAAAATGTGATGGCCATCACATCTTTCGAGACCCCGAGACCCTGTGTGCGTCTGCCTAGGACTGTGTGGTGCTGTACCCTATGCTAATACTCAAATAGTGCGTGGTAGCGTTTGAAACAGTCACTGATGCAAAGACCAGGTTGGTCAGGACAGGAAGGACAATAATAGCGGGTTTCACTCCTATATCTGCACTTTCTACAGACACAACATCTTCTTTGGGGGTTTCTTTGGGTAGGGGTACCAGAGAGGACATGTGGAAAATGCCTCTCATGCAGCTGGCATACTGCATTTGTGTTGGGAAGTTGGACCAAAGCACCGTCTGGAAACATAAGGGCTCTCATGATCTCTTCCTGGAATTTAAGGAAGGATCCAGTTCGTCCTGAAGTTTTGTATAGCACAAAACGCATTCAGCGAAGCCAATTGAAATAAATAAACAGACACTTTTTTGTACCAGCATCTGGCCTTATGGGCAATTAGGTATGGCGCCAACAACTGGTTGTTGAGGTCCACCCCTCCCATATTAAGGTTATATTCGTGGACACAGAGGGGTTTCTCCACAACACCAGGAATTTGGACCGTCGTGTCTGCGTGAAGGGAGTACAGAACAAAAACATTCTTATTATTCCTCCACTTCACAGCGAGCAAATTATTACTGTAGCGCTGATAGATTTGCAATCTACCGCATGTTAGGTAAATTTAGTAATTTGTGCGTTAGGAAGGTTAAGTTTGCCTCTGTTCCAGCTTGACTGACGTTGTGTGTGCTTCCGTGCTGACCGGTGGGTGTCGCTGTTACCACTGGTTAGTGTTGGAAAGGCAACGTGTTGAAGCGTATGGATGCTCTTCTGTCCAACTCGGTGGAGGTGGTCCTCCGAGTTGCATTCTGGGCGAGGGTATTTATGGGACAGACGCCATACTTTGGCGTTCGTTTTTCAGCCACCTGCTGGCCCTCCTGGCTGACAGGTATGCGTTAAGGAGGCCCACGATACTGCAGCGCAGGGGTGGGTCCAGAGGCTTGTCTGGGGCCTACCACCGCGGCCGAGGAATGGTCCTGAGCTGTCGGTCCTGTGTGACGAAGCTGGACAATCGAGGGGATCCCAGGGGAGGACCCGTCTTGGAGGGATCACGCAGAGTGCTGGTCTATAGAGGGGCCTGGTGACTCGGTTGGAGGACGTATCCGAAAGTAACTATACAGCATAGTGTTGCCGGGTTGGCTTAAAGGTTCAAGCACTGTGACTAAGATATGGAAAAATTCTGTGCTACCCAAGACTGAGAAACATAGAAGCAGCCAACACGACCAACAAAGTATATGTAGAAAAGACAACAAAAAAGTGTGGCGCTAAACAATATGTGATGCTACTATATGCAAGTCAATGGACACCAAGAGAGTCAATAACATCTACTGCAAGCATATAGTCCTTACGGAACATCAAGGCACATAGTCTCTGTGACAACGTATAAAAACACGGTGATGAAGAATAATAAGAAAATCTTGACCGAAATTCTGCTCACTACCACCAAGAGTTGGAGAGGCTTACCGGATGAGGTGGACCCAATGGGGCATACGCCGGACTGGGTCAGCCAAGGCTTAGGTGGTGAGTGGCTGTGTGTACTCCGATGAGGATACGGTCTCACGAATCAGTAGTGTTCGTCCAGTGAAGCCGGAAGCTGGAGAGGTGTGCACAATCTCACAGATGAGGGTCTTGAGGAAGTAATGGGGTATTACACAAGAAGACCCCTCAAAACAACATTCACCGGACCAGTTTTTGATGCAGGAGGATAAAAAAGGAAAAAAAGAGCCACATAGTGTAAATCCAAAAACTAAGATGTTTATTGCAGATAAAAAAGATGTACACTCACATGTAGATCCAAGACTAAAACAGCGCTGTTTGAAGTAAAAGTGGCGGCAATAAACATCTTAGTTTTTGGATTTACACTATGTGGCTCTTTTTTTTCCTTTTTTATCCTCCTGCATCAAAAACTGGTCTGGTGAATGTTGTTTTGAGGGGTCTTCTTGTGTAATACCCCATTACTTCCTCAAGACCCTCATCTGTGAGATTGTGCACACCTCTCCAGCTTCCGGCTTCACTGGACGAACACTACCGATTCGTGAGACCGTATCCTCATCGGAGTACACACAGCCACTCACCACCTAAGCCTTGGCTGACCCAGTCCGGCGTATGCCCCATTGGGTCCACCTCATCCGGTAAGCCTCTCCAACTCTTGGTGGTAGTGAGCAGAATTTCGGTCAAGATTTTCTTATTATTCTTCATCACCGTGTTTTTATACGTTGTCACAGAGACTATGTGCCTTGATGTTCCGTAAGGACTATATGCTTGCAGTAGATGTTATTGACTCTCTTGGTGTCCATTGACTTGCATATAGTAGCATCACATATTGTTTAGCGCCACACTTTTTTGTTGTCTCAAGCACTGTGACTGACATTCACTACAGAAAATCTGATACATCCTGTGGCAGAGGATCGTACGGGTTTTGTTCCCAAACAAGTCTGTGGCAGAGACTTTGATTCGTGCTGCGTACTGGCTGCTAGACTGGTGAGAGAGGCCTATCCAGACGAGCAAGGAGTGTGTCCCACGAGGGGAGCACATTCCATATAGTATCTGAATTCTACCAGGACATTTGTCAAAAAAACCTTACAAGAGGATATTTGAGTTTCTTCTGCAAGTTTCCTTTCCACCTTTTTCCTGCTATTTCCTAAGTCGTTTGTTTAATAAAGCATTGAAAACGTACTCCAGTGTTGGTGCGTATGTCGTCCAGAAGTAAACTCAATGGAACCCTAGACCCGGTGCTGGTGAAACAGAGGGAAGCAGAATGAAGGTAACAGATCCGCTTAAACCAGCAGCTCCACCAAGAGTTATTGCTACATTACATTTCAAGCAGGCTCTCTCCCCCAGCCTAAGACGGGAATCTACAAGCCGCTGGGAAGGGCAAGTCCCGGCGATTAGATCGCACGGTGCCACGTGCGCCAATTTGATGATCAAACAAATGACTAAAAAGTGGCACGCTTGTGTAATAATTGTCCACATACAAGTGGTACCCCTTTCCGAATAAGGGTGACACCAAGTCCCACACAATTTAAGCAGCACTCCCTATGTAGTCAGGGCAGTTCTCCGGCTCTACGTAACTATCTCTTCCCTTGTAAACCATGAAACTATATGTATAGCCTGTGGCCCTGTCACAGAGCTTACACATATTGATCCCGTATCTGGCACGCTTGCTGGGAAGATACTGTTTGAATGACAAGCGGCCAGAAAATTTAACAGGGACTCATCAACGCAGACAACTTGATGGGGAGTAAACAAGGCTGCAAAATGTTTGTTGAAGTGGTTTACGAGGGGCCGAATTTTGTAGAGCAGATCAAATTCAGGGTCACCCCCGAGGACGACAGAGTTCATTATCGTTGAAATGCATGAACCGCAAGATCTGCTCGTATCGTATCCTGGTCATGGAGGCAGAAAACACGGGCATATGGTGAATTGGGTCAGTGGACCAATATGACCTCAACTCACTCTTTTTGGTTATGCCCATGAGGAGGGATAGGCCCAGGAAGGTCATAAATTTGGAAACCGTAATTGGTTTCCATTCTCCGGCAAGGGTCAGCTGGGGATTAGCGGCGATGAATTGACCAGCATATAAATTGCTTTGGTCCCCAATAGATCTATAGAGATCTTCGGTGAAAAACAGCAAATAAAAATCAAGTGACGTAAAATCAACTGTTTCCACCTAAATTCCGGGTTGGCCAGTGAATGGGGGAAGTACGAGTGCTGCAGAAGTGGTGGGTTCCTATTTAGGATTGGCAAACGCAGCAGGAAGGGCACTATGAGCTCGACGGGCATGTCTTTGTCTTCTTCTTGGTGGCAGTGGGACACTACTCGTGCTTGCCACCTTGCCAGCTTGAACTGCACTTATGGGACTCGCCACATCACCAAGTGTTACTGCAGTGCTGGATGTACGACTAGGATGTACTAGGACGCTGGTGCTTGCCAGTTCACCAGAAGGATGAGCGGCACTAGTACTAGCTTTCTGCTCCATACGAGAAACCTGCGGTTCTTGTAACTCAACGACAGCAGAAGAACGGAGACCTTGGCAGGGACCACAACTCCGTCATCAGAGCTATCTGTCAGGGTGCTGCTGCTGTCTACAGATTTGTATTCTGAGCCTGAATCTGACAGATGAGTGACTTCTTCTTTACTATCTGTCGTGCTCAGAAACGTGTAGGCCTCTTCACTACTGTACCTTCAATTTGATATTTTGGTCTCTAAATTTACTGGTACAGTAGTGAGACTCACAAGAAAAAAAACACCTGACTGTCAGTGACTGATTCAAACGCTACCAAAAAAACTGTTATGCCGCGTACACACGGTCGGACTTTTCACCTGCAAAAGTCCGACGGACGCCGCCGGACCAAGTCCGGCGGAAAATCCGACCGTGTGTGGTCTCCATCGGACTTCCGACGGACCGTTTCGGGCGGAAATCCGACGTACTTTAGATTTGAAGCCTGCTTCAAATCTTTACGTCGTACCTCCGCCGGACTCAGTTCCTGACGGAAAGCCCGTTCGTCTGTATGCTGGTCCGAAGGACCAGATACGACGGAGGAGCAGGTTACTGCATCTCGCGCTCGCTGCAATAGGAAAAACAAATTTTCCCATTGCGGCGAGCGCGGGGGGCATCCCAGGCCCTTAGGTCTGGTATGGAACTTTAAGGAGAACCCCCCTACGCCGAAAAACCGGCGTGGGGGTCCCCCCAAAATCCATACCAGACCCCGATCCGAGCACGCAGCCCGGCCGGTCAGGAAAGGGGGTGGGGACGAGCGAGCGCCCCCCCCCCTCCTGAACCGTACCAGGCCGCATGCCCTCAACATGGGGGGGTGCTTTGGGGGAGGGGGCGCCTTACGGTGCCCCCCCACCACAAAGCACCTTGTCCCCATGTTGATGAGGACAAGGGCCTCTTCCCGACAACCCTGGCCGTTGGTTGTCGGGGTCTGCGGGCGGGGGGCTTATCGGAATCCGGGAGCCCCCTATAATAAGAGGGCCCCCAGATCCCGGCCCCCCCACCCTATGTGAATGAATATGGGGTATATGGTACCCCTACCCATTCACCTAGGTAAAAAGTGTTAATAATAAAACACAACACAGGTTTTTAAAATAATTTATTAAACTGCTCCGGGGGGGTCTTCTTCCGTCTTCGGGGGTCCCTCCGCTTCATCTTCTCCCGGCGTCCGGTTGGTTCTTCTCCGCTCTCTTCACCCAGTGTTCCAGTTCTTCGGCCGGCTCCTCTGCTGTGTTCAGGTAGCTCTCTTGCCAGCAGAGGTCCGGACTTCTGAGCTGCTGGGCTTCTTGTCTTCTCTTCTCTTCTCTTCCCCCAGATGTTGACACGACGCTCTCTCCGGCTGGACTGGTCTCCGAGGGCTGTGTTGTGACTTATATAGGCGGAGACCCCGCCCCCTTTTGATGTCACAGTCCCTGGGCATGCTGGGACTGTGACGTTTTAGGGGGCGTGGTCACTACACTAACTTGTAGTTTTAGCTGAACACTGAGAGCAGGACGCACTACACTAACTTGTAACTTTTAGATGAACACTGTGCAGAGGTCTCACTACACTAACTTGTAGTTTTAGCTGAACACTGTGAGCAGGACGCACTACAATAACTTGTAGCTTTAGATGAACACTGTACAGAGGTCTCACTACACTAACTTGTAGTTTTAGCTGAACACTATGAGCAGGACGCACTACACTAACTTGTAGCTTTAGCTGAACACTGTGCAGAGGTCTCACTACACTAACTTGTAGTTTTAGCTGAACACGGTGAGCAGGACACACTACACTAACTTGTAGCTTTAGCTGAACACTGTGCAGAGGTCTCACTACACTAACTTGTAGTTTTAGCTGAACACTGTGAGCAGGACGCACTACACTAACTTGTAGCTTTAGCTGAACACTGTACAGAGGTCTCACTACACTAACTTGTAGTTTTAGCTGAACACTGTGAGCAGGACGCACTACACTAACTTGTAGCCTTAGATGAACACTGTGCAGAGGTCTCACTACACTAACTTGTAGTTTTAGCTGAACACTGTGAGCAGGACGCACTACACTAACTTGTAGCTTTAGCTGAACATTGTACAGAGGTCTCACTACACTAACTTGTAGTTTTAGCTGAACACTGTGAGCAGGACACACTACACTAACTTGTAGCCTTAGATGAACACTGTGCAGAGGTCTCACTACACTAACTTGTAGTTTTAGCTGAACACCGTGAGCAGGACGCACTACACAACTTGAAGCTTTAGATGAACACTGTGCAGAGGTCTCACTACACTAACTTGTAGTTTTAGCTGAACACCGTGAGCAGGACACACTACACTAACTTGTAGCTTTAGCTGAACACTGTGCAGAGGTCTCACTACACTAACTTGTAGTTTTAGATGAACACTGTGAGCAGGACGCACTACACTAACTTGTAGCTTTAGATGAACACTGTGCAGTGGTCTCACTACACTAACTTGTAGTTTTAGCTGAACACTGTGAGCAGGACGCACTACACTAACTTGTAGCTTTAGATGAACACTGTGCAGAGGTCTCACTACACAAACTTGTAGTTTTAGCTGAACACTGTATGCAGGACGCACTACACTAACTTGTAGCTTTAGCTGAACACTGTGCAGAGGTCTCACTACACTAACTTGTAGTTTTAGCTGAACACTGTGAGCAGGACGCAATACAATAACTTGTAGCTTTAGATGAACACTGTGCAGAGGTCTCACTACACTAACTTGTAGTTTTAGCTGAACAATGAGAGCAGGACGCACTACACTAACTTGTAACTTTTAGATGAACACTGTGCAGAGGTCTCACTACACTAACTTGTAGTTTTAGCTGAACACTGTGAGCAGGATGCACTACACTAACTTGTAGCTTTAAATGAACACTGTGCAGAGGTCTCACTACACTAACTTGTAGTTTTAGCTGAACACTGTGAGCAGGACGAACTACACTAACTTGTAGCTTTAGATGAACACTGTGCAGAGGTCTCACTACACTAACTTGTAGTTTTAGCTGAACACTTCGAGCAGGACGCACTACAATAACTTGTAGCTTTAGCTGAACACTGTGCAGAGGTCTCACTACACTAACTTGTAGTTTTAGCTGAACACTGTGAGCAGGACGCACTACACTAACTTGTAGCTTTAGCTGAACACTGTGCAGAGGTCTCACTACATTAACTTGTAGTTTTAGCTGAACACTGTGAGCAGGACACACTACACTAACTTGTAGCTTTAGCTGAACACTGTGCAGAGGTCTCACTACACTAACTTGTAGTTTTAGCTGAACACTGTGAGCAGGACGCACTACACTAACTTGTAGCTTTAGCTGAACACTGTACAGAGGTCTCACTACACTAACTTGTAGTTTTAGCTGAACACTGTGAGCAGGACAGACTACACTAACTTGTAGCCTTAGATGAACACTGTGCAGAGGTCTCACTACACTAACTTGTAGTTTTAGCTGAACACTGTGAGCAGGACGCACTACACTAACTTGTAGCCTTAGAAGAACACTGTGCAGAGGTCTCACTACACTAACTTGTAGTTTTAGCTGAACACCGTGAGCAGGACGCACTACACTAACTTGTAGCTTTAGATGAACACTGTGCAGAGGTCTCACTACACTAACTTGTAGTTTTAGCTGAACATCGTGAGCAGGACACACTACACTAACTTGAAGCCTTAGATGAACACTGTGCAGAGGTCTCACTACACTAACTTGTAGTTTTAGCTGAACACTGTGAGCAGGATGCACTACACTAACTTGTAGCTTTAGATGAACACTATGCAGAGGTCTCACTACACTAACTTGTAGTTTTAGCTGAACACTGTGAGCAGGACGCACTACACTAACTTGAAGCCTTAGATGAACACTGTGCAGAGGTCTCACTACACTAACTTGTAGTTTTAGCTGAACACTGTGAGCAGGACGCACTACACTAACTTGTAGCTTTAGATGAACACTGTGCAGAGGTCTCACTACACTAACTTGTAGTTTTAGCTGAACACTGTGAGCAGGACGCACTACACTAACTTGTAGCTTTAGATGAACACTATGCAGAGGTCTCACTACACTAACTTGTAGTTTTAGCTGAACACTGTGAGCAGGACGCACTACACTAACTTGTAGCTTTAGCTGAACACTGTGCAGAGGTCTCACTACACTAACTTGTAGTTTTAGCTGAACACTGTAAGCAGGACGCACTACACTAACTTGTAGCTTTAGATGAACACTGTGCAGAGGTCTCACTACACTAACTTGTAGTTTTAGCTGAACACTGTGAGCAGGATGAACTACACTAACTTGTAGCTTTAGATGAACACTGTGCAGAGGTCTCAGTACACAAACATGTAGTTTTAGCTGAACACTGTATGCAGGACGCACTACACTAACTTGTAGCTTTAGCTGAACACTGTGCAGAGGTCTCACTACACTAATTTGTAGTTTTAGCTGAACACTGTGAGCAGGACGCAATACACTAACTTGTAGCTTTAGATGAACACTGTGCAGAGGTCTCACTACACTAACTTGTAGTTTTAGCTGAACACTGAGAGCAGGACGCACTACACTAACTTGTAACTTTTAGATGAACACTGTACAGAGGTCTCACTACACTAACTTGTAGTTTTAGCTGAACACTATGAGCTGGACGCACTACACTAACTTGTAGCTTTAGCTGAACACTGTGCAGAGGTCTCACTACACTAACTTGTAGTTTTAGCTGAACACGGTGAGCAGGACACACTACACTAACTTGAAGCTTTAGCTGAACACTGTGCAGAGGTCTCACTACACTAACTTGTAGTTTTAGCTGAACACTGTGAGCAGGACGCACTACACTAACTTGTAGCTTTAGCTGAACACTGTACAGAGGTTTCACTACACTAACTTGTAGTTTTAGCTGAACACTGTGAGCAGGACGCACTACACTAACTTGTAGCCTTAGATGAACACTGTGCAGAGGTCTCACTACACTAACTTGTAGTTTTAGCTGAACACTGTGAGCAGGACGCACTACACTAACTTGTAGCTTTAGCTGAACATTGTACAGAGGTCTCACTACACTAACTTGTAGTTTTAGCTGAACACTGTGAGCAGGATGCACTACACTAACTTGTAGCCTTAGATGAACACTGTGCAGAGGTCTCACTACACTAACTTGTAGTTTTAGCTGAACACCGTGAGCAGGACGCACTACACTAACTTGTAGCTTTAGATGAACACTGTGCAGAGGTCTCACTACACTAACTTGTAGTTTTAGCTGAACACCGTGAGCAGGACACACTACACTAACTTGTAGCTTTAGATGAACACTATGCAGAGGTCTAACTACACTAACTTGTAGTTTTAGCTGAAGACTGTGAGCAGGACACACTACACTAACTTGTAGCTTTAGCTGAACACTGTGCAGAGGTCTCACTACACTAACTTGTAGTTTTAGCTGAACACTGTGAGCAGGACGCACTACACTAACTTGTAGCTTTAGCTGAACACTGTGCAGAGGTCTCACTACACTAACTTGTAGTTTTAGCTGAACACTGTGAGCAGGACGCACTACACTAACTTGTAGCTTTAGCTGAACACTGTGCAGAGGTCTCACTACACTAACTTGTAGTTTTAGCTGAACACTGTGAGCAGGACGCACTAAACTAACTTGTAGCTTTAGATGATCACTGTGCAGAGGTCTCACTACACTAACTTGTAGTTTTAGCTGAACACTGTCAGCAGGATGCACTACACTAACTTGTAGCTTTAGATGAACACTGTGCAGAGGTCTCACTACACTAACTTGTAGTTTTAGCTGAACACTGTGAGCAGGACGCACTACACTAACTTGTAGCTTTAGCTGAACACTGTGCAGATGTCTCACTACACTAACTTGTAGTTTTAGCTGAACACTGTGAGCAGGATGCACTACACTAACTGTAAATAGTCTAGCTGCCTGACTGTGGTTCTAATAGGATCAAAAGAACACCAGCAATTTTCTTCAGGTAGCTGTAAATACTGTAACAAGACTAGCCTGCCTGTCAGTAAGAAGATAACAGGAACGGATCTAGCTAAACTGAATACAGTGTATATATATATATATGCAACACCTGGGATGCATATATATACACAATACACTGTAAGTGCAGCTAACTCACTGACTGTCCTGCCTAATATAGCTAACTCAAATGAAATGACATTGTCTCTCTGTCTAGCTCTCAGCACGCCGGAACACACTACACAGGGCCGCCGTGCAGGCAGCCTTATATAGTGTGAGGCGTGTTCTAAACCCCCTGAGCCATAATTGGCCAAAGCCACCCTGGCTTTGGCCAATTACAGCTCTCTCTACCGACGGCGCTGTGATTGGCCAAGCATGCGGGTCATAGTGCATGCTTGGCCAATCATCAGCCAGCAATGCACTGCGATGCCGCAGTGAATTATGGGCCATGACGCGCCACACAAATTTGGCGCAAGCGGCCCATATCATTCGCAATTCGGCGAACGATCGAACAGTCGATGTTCGAGTCGTACATGGGTTTGACTCGAACACGAAGCTCATCCCTAAACCACAATAGAGTCAAGCTAGTTTGCAGATCAATCAGAATCAAGCAGACAAAATATATTAAAGTGGTATTAAACCCAAAAGCAAACATTTATTATATTGCAGTTTACTTATTTATTTTTTGTTAGATGGCTACATTCATTTACTTCTTTAGGCTTTCTTTCTTCTATTTCAATCTGGTGATCCAGCCAGTAAGTCTGTTGTTTTTCCAAAGAACAAGCTCTCTTCTAGATGTATCAGTTACAGAGATGAGACAAACCATTTAACAGTAACGGGTGGGCTTTCAATTATCAGCTTTTATTTATTTATGTAAAGCATTTATCCCAAAAGGAAAAAAAAACTGTAACTGCTTGTAAAGTATTAGCTGGGGTTTGGCTTTAACGTGTTAGTGTATTTAAATCTAAATTTAGCACATCTAACATTTCCCTCCCCCAGACTGACAATGCTGCTCTCTAATGGTGCCCCCTGTGCTCATTCATCCAGAGTGGAGGAACTCTAATACAGGAGGTGTGTTACTGGCCAGATGACTTGTGAAAACAGAAGGAAAAAAGCCATAGAAAAGAAAACCAGTGCAGCCACCACATCTAATGATTGATAAGCCAAAATGTATTACATTTTTTGTTTTAGGTTTAACTTTAAGATGTAAGAAACATTTTTAATGAAGTAGGGTGGCATTTTGAATGGTAATATGATTTGTAAACTGTTTCGTGAATGCTCCATTTAGTGTGGCTTTGGTTAACATTTTAATCTCTATATCTAGTTAAGGATACTGTACATGCAGATGATTTGAAGGGGTTGCTGCCTAGAAGTGGAAACAACTAGAGGAGGGGTAGACTTAGGTTTATGTGTTTCAGAAATGAGGAAGGAAAGAAATGTGAGGGGGGAAGGATGGTTAGGAAAACAGAGCAGCAGGTGGGAGAAGACAAAAGACCCAAACCCTAAAGTTGAAGCAAAGTCAAAGGACTGGTTATCGAGCCTGAAGATGTGTGATAAGGGTAGTAGAGAATCAAGGTGCTAAGTGTTTAGGTACTCAAGATTTGCTTGAACTGCTCTGTGCAGGAAAAGGCAGGCCAACAAAACCATGTTTAATGGAACTTTTCATAGGTACCATTTAAAGAGCTCATGCAGTTTTCCATATATCTGATGTCTTCTATCATGTGGAACCACAGTTTTATAAATGGTAAAGACACTGATTTCCACAGTGCAGGAATGCAAGAACAAGCTGCATTAAGTAAATATTGTGATACAAATTTTGTAAATTGTCACAGAGACAGTATTGCAATGTAGGTGGAAAAACACTGATATTTTTGGTACCGGTCAATCTGTAAACTTTTGGACTTATGTCCAGAAGGTCTGGATAACTAGACAAGAACAGAAAATATGCAACATATCTCCAAGAGATACAATACATCTCTGTCAATGAAAAGTACATGATGTGTAATGTTGTCAGCATGACCCAGACAACGCTTGACAATTTTATAACCTGATTTTTGGTATTTATTGCTGATAGAGGATTTGTAGGAGGGTGAGAATTTTAGATTGTTCCTCCAGAGACAAAGTAATTTAGGGTCTCTTGTCAAATTGTCTAAAAATAGAAGAATTGTTTGTGAGATCTCTGCAAGTAGTAGTTCAGTTCATATGTTAAGAAGAGAGTGTGTACACTGCGCGACACATCTTTAAAATGTGTCAAGGACATGAATAGGGTTGCTTCTGTGCTTCCTGAGAAAGATGCAAAGTGGTGCCAATAGAATTCAAAGAAGGATCTAATGCCAGATTGAAATCACCTCCAAACACAACTGTCCCTGAAACAAATGTTGCTAATGTCTCTAATGTAGATCCCAGAAAGGGCATTTGAGAATGGTTGGGTAGGTAAACTGATGTGAAAGTCACTCTTTGGGATCTCAGGAGGTCCGTTATGAAAAGAAATGTCCCTAGTGTTCTGCCTGTAGGATCCATGGAAAGGTGTGGGCAAGCAAAACACCTCCCAGTATGAAATGTGTCTGTCCTGTATTTAATACCTGTCCTGTATTAAAAGGGATCGTACCTTCAGAGAAGTAAGTTTCCTCTTTTGGAGATCCATAAGAACCATTCTCTGTTTTTCCAGGGTATTTAAACCATAGCCATTAGGAAATAGGATATGTAATTCCAACATGATACACCCTGGCTGTTGGCTCCAATCCTATGTGGAGATTTACAACAGTAGTTTGGAAGGCAGAGGAGTCAAAAACATCCTTGATGAAGGGGATATAGGAAGAAGAAAAAGGAAGAAGTAGGTTCCTCCCACCTGGTTCTGGTTTATTAGCTAAGGAATGGGAGAAGGGCTGGTCAAGGGTATAGGGTAAAGTAAGAAGGTAGGGAACTAAGGTAAAGGGAACTGTATTTTTAAGTGGCGGGGAAGTGTGCCGCAACTGCACAGGGTAGTACAAGGACTAGGTTTAAGTGACATAAAACTAGGAGGGGAACCCAAAGTCTTAAAGTGGGTTAGATGTAATCTGGGAATTGCTTAGGTGGGGATTTGTTACAGAACATGGAGTTGCCGCGTACACACAATCGGATTTTCCGACGGAAAATGTTCGATGTGAGCTTGTTGTCGGGAAGTCCGACTGTGTGTATGCTCCATCGAACATTTGCTGTCAGAATTTCCGCCAACATATGTTTCTTAGCAGGTTCTCAAATTTTCCGCCAACAAAACTTTGTTGTCGGAAAGTCCGATCGTGTGTACACAAGTCCACGCACAAAAGTTCACGCATGCTCGGAATCAAGTACGAGCCAGAAGCGCTCAGTCTCGAAAAACTAGCGTTCGTAATGGAGATAGCACATTCATCACATGTTTAAATCTCTCAATGCAGCGCATTCTCTTCTTCTTTATAATGCTAGAATAATGAATTTTGCGTTGCTGCTGATATTCACAGAGTCCTGACAAATGGATTTTTTATAATTTCTCGTGATCTCCAGAATAATATATTTTTTTTCTAGTGATCTCCATATTTTTTTTTGTTTTTTTCTAGTGATCTCCATAATATTTTTTTTTTGTTTTGTGTGTCAAGTTACCACAACACCATTATTATGTTATATTTTTTAACCTCAGTGAGCTACAACTATGTTGGTGTCTCTTGTTAATTTGACACTGTATTTTAGAAATGTACCTGCCTACTCACAAACAAATTGTCCTTTTTGAAGTGAAACACATAGCCAAGTATTTGTCCAAAAAAAATTAGACATGTAATAGGGGTCCTAACAAAATAAAGAGGAAGGCAATGCTGGAAAAACAGTTGGAATTGGTGAAGCCTTTGTACACCAGGGCAGACAACAATTATTTGACTGTCAAAATTGGAAACCTGAGGAGTCCATTTAATAGGGAGCACAATATGGTCCAGGACTCCGAGAGATCAGGAGCAGCAACAGATGACATATATGTCCCGAGGCTGTGGTCTTACAACAGCCTGTATCTTTTGCCAGACCACACCAAACCCAGGCCATCACTCTCAACACTTCCTTCCACGCTTCCTTCCATGCTGCTGTGGTGGGTTGGGTGGCTGTGTTGTTGGTGGTGTTGCTGGAGGTGGTGGTGGAGTAGTATGGTCCAACTCACACAGGTGGCTTTTATTTGTGAGTTGGCCCATCATCATCTTGTTTAGGGCCTGAAGAATGATCTCCTCACAGATGAGGCGTTGGCCCTCCTCCATGCATTCCAGTTTACTCGCTGTCAGACAGCCAAACACCTCAGGGTCACCAGGGGTCATTGTTAGTACTGCAGTAGCCTGGCAAATTAAAGTAGTCGCTAACTCCTCCAGGTTCCTCACCTTCCTGGTCCTTTTGGTTGGAAGGCGGAGGGAAGAAACCTGGGATTCGGTCAGGCTGCTTGCCACGGCCTCCTCCTGGCTGAGACTGTACCATGAAAATGGTAAAAAGTTTTAGTTTTTTGTTAATCAATCACACACAGTTTTGAGCTCATGCCTGTTGCAAATTGAATGTTAACAAATAGAAAAGACTATAATTCTGACACCAACATTTTTCATTCTTGTCCCAATCATTTTTGGCCACTACTGTCTATTGATATGTAAACCACTTTGTTAAATCAGAAATTAGTGATCAATAACATCTAGTTAACATCATTCAATTTTTGACAAGAAATATGTTTAACAATGCTATACCTGGTCAAGCTGGGCTCCTCCACATCTTCCTGGGTGGAAGGCCCAGGTTGGACTTCTGGAGCCTCAACTGATGTTGAAGGAAGTGTGGAAGGAAGTGTAGATAGTGATAACCTGGGTTCACTCTGGTCTGACAAAAAACGCAGTCTGTTGTAGCACCAGAGCCTGGGGACATATACATCATCTACTGCTGCTCCTGATCTCATGGAATACTGGACCTTTTTGCGCTCCCTATTATATGTGCACCTCAGGCTACCAATTTTGGCCTTCAAATAGTTGATTTCTGCTGTAGGATACACCGGCTTCACCAATTCCATCTGTTTCTCCAGCGCTGCCTTCCTCTTTAGCTTGTTGGAGTAGTCTCTGCATGTCACTTGCCAGAGACATGGCAGCTCCCTGTAGCTCCCAGGGATCTGGGCAGGAAGTCTGGGTCAGTAAATTTATCAATCATTTTCTCTGCAAGACTCAACACAAGACAAACCCTAATGTCAGGCTAAACTCTCCTAATCTTGTTCCAATAAAGGCCTCAATGTCTAAAGCAGTATAGGCCACTAACCACTGATGCCCCAAGTTAAAATTGTACCTTCGTTTGCAATCCTCCGTCCTCCACTCACAGATCGTACGTACGAAGCCCATGTGTTATGCTTTATATACACTGAGCATGCGTGAAACTCCGCCCCGTCCTTCTTTCTAGTGTATTCCCCGCCTCTTCTCTTTCGGAGCAGTGGGAGAGCACATGGGGAAAACACAGTAGGTGCATGCAGAGAGCAGCAACAAGGAGGAAAGCCTGGAGCAAGGCAGTTCCAGATCCAGGACGAGATATAAGGCCTCAAATATGTCCTTTGTAGAGATGGTGGAGATGGTGGACATCTTGAAGAGGGCAGACTATGATGGGAAGTATGTGAGAATGTGAGAAAAGCCAAGATCATGACTAAAGTTGTGAGAAGTCTGCACAGGATCAGGAAAGTGCCTCTAAAAAGTAAGTATTTGTTGTGTGTTCCTATTATTATTATTACTTTAGTGCTGCTCCATGTGCTTTTCTTTACTGTTGTACAGTTTAAAATGGCAAGTTTGAGGTTTGTGGGCACAGTAATCGTTCATAGTAAACATTGTTAGTTCGACCACTAATACAACGTTTTTGGCAGATGCAGGTTACCTACATTTGTTCATGCCTATTTGTTTGAAAATAAGTTTAGTACATTGTTGTCTAGATGGGTTTGTACTGTAACTAGAATGAAATGCAAACTAGATTCAGTGTAAGGAGAGGACACTCAGCAGCTGTTTACACATCTGGATGCAGGAGCACTAGTGTGGGACACCAGAACAACCTTTTTAGGGTTTCCCATACAAGTGCTCCAGTGGATACTAGGGGTCTCTCCATGTGTGAAACTTGCACAAAACAGGTAAGTACTCCAGCTTTTGAAAGGGAAAAAATCATGTCTTCAGCTTGGAACTCTGTCAAAACGGACAATTGGACGACACTTCCAAGCAATGTTTCATATTTCTATTTCTTGCCTCAAATATCTGTCTGCTAAGTATAACTTTTTTGTATTCACATAGGGGAGAGAAGAATCGGGACATCTGAGGACACCAGGAACCCCACACCTCATGAAGAAGGGGAACTCAGCACACAACATGAGGATGTTGATTCCGAGGTTCAGGAAGTGGGCGAAATGGTGACCACAACAGGTCAATGTCTGAGACCACAGCTTCAGGTAATAGATGTATGCCTGCATATTCATAATACATGGTGTGTTTTTTTTTTTTAGGTGATGTGGATCTTGTGGAACAGGAAACTCACTTCAATAGTGCAAGTGTACAAATCCTCATCAGCGAAATAATGGTGTGCAATCGTGAATTAGAGAAGGTCAAGGAAAACATCAATGATGCTGAAAAAAGACTCACCAACATCATTGATGTTTTAGCCAAAATCTAAAAAAAAAAAAAAATTATATGTTGTAGTTGATTTTTATGTTTTTATTTTAATTTTAAAGTAATTGGAAAGCCAAATTTTGAAAATGCACACGGTGTGTCAACATGTGCTATCAGCCATCATGGGATATCAGTGTACGCGTTTTGTGGATGCAACCCCTTCTTCACAACTAAAGTAAGTGAGAGGAAGAGGTTGCACCCCCGAAACACGTCCATTGATCCCCTATGATGGGAGCTAGCACATGTTGACACACTGTGTGTTTTGTGGCTTTAGAAAAATAGATGTAGGGAAAAGACACACATTTTAGGCATGGGATGAGGAGGGAAATCCACATTTTGAGTCACAATTTGTGTGTATCTTCAAAATTTGTCTTTTACAGGGGTGGCATCACTCCATCTGATGAAGGCAAAATCAACACAGTTTTGACATACTAATGTCTCATATTGTCTTCACTTTATCAAAATTTAACTTTGTAATTTCCTGAGTTGTGGATGTGTATGTTATGGTTTTAAACATGCCTGTTTAGCCACAAAAAAGGCTATATACTGTCACACATACATGTCATACACCAAAGATGTTGGTTTGCTAAAAAACCCTTTTATAACGCACATGTGAATGTGCTTGGAGTAAAATGTTTTTTACTCAACAATGTGTGGCTTCTTCTTTCAATGCTCAATACCAGTTTTTGGAGTAAGTTGGTGTAGTTACAGTGACAAGTGACTTGTAGTGCAAAGTGGATTTGCCTTTAGTAAATAACCCCCACAGCGCTGTAAAATTTGCCCCAATCAGGCCATTTTATTGACTCCAAGCAATTAATTCATGAAGTTGAAAAGGATGATTATTTTTATCATTAATGCATTACATACATTAACAACAAAAACATTGTTTGAGTGTAGCAGACCCATAGCACAACATAATAGTTAGCTGAAGAAGAGATGGTCACCTCATGTATCAAATAAATTACGTTTGTAATCAAGTGATAGAGACTGTAGACTCATCCTTTTCTTCTTTTTTTTTTTTCTTTTCTTCTCTTCTTCTTCTGTTTCCTTTCTTTTTCTCTCTCTTTTCAATGAAGTTCTCATCTGTCATCAATGTGATACTATTCTATTGTTATATTTTGCTCTACGTTTATGACAAAAAATACTTACCTATTTAAACCTCATACAAGCCTCAAATTTCAGGTTGACGTAAGTTAAGCTTATGCAGTCATCCAACGTGATAATAATGCCCCATACACACGATTGGAAATGCCGCCAGCAAAACTCTGATGAGAGCTTTTGTTCGGAAAATGCGACCGTGTGTATGCTCCATCAGACTTTTGCTAGCGGAATTCCAGCCAGCAAAAGATTGAGAGCAGGTTCTCAATTTTTCGGTCAGAAAAAGTTCCTAGTCGAAAATGCGATCGTCTATATGCAATTCTGAAGCGCCAAAAATCACGCAAGTACGAGACGGAAACACTGTCTGGTAAAACTAGTGTTCGTAATGGAGCTAGCACATTCGTCACGCTGTAAATTATTGGATCTTTTAATGCAGTGCATTCTTTTGTTCTTTATAATGCTAGAAGAATGAAGTTGTTTTGCTGCTGATATTCACACAGAGTTCTCACAAACTTATTTCTTGTGATCTCCTGAATAATATTTTTTTGTTTTTAAAGCCAGATCTCCATAATAATGTTTAGAATTATTTTTTATAGTCATTTTTTTAATCAAGATCTCCTGTTTTTTGGATTATTTTTAAATTATTTTTTAGTGATCTTTATAAAATTTTTTTTGTGTGTCAAGTTTCCACAACAACATTATTATCTTGTATTTTTATAAAGCTCAAGGAGGTTGGTTGGTGTCCCTTGTTAATTTGACATTGTATTTTGGAAATGTACCTGCCTACTCACAAACAAACTGTCCTATTTGAAAAGAAAACACATAGGCAAGTATTTTCATATAAAAAAAATACATTTATTCTGGCTCATAATAACAAAATAAAGAGGAAGGCAACGCTGGAGAAACTGCTTGAATTTGCGAAGCCTTTGGCCCCCAGGGCAAACATCAACTCTTTGTAAATCAAAATTGTTAGCCTGAGAAGTCCATATAATAGGGAGCACAATCTGGTCCAGGACTCCCCAAGATCAGGAACAGCAGCAAATGACATATATGTCCTCAGGCTGTGGTACTACCAGAGCCTGAGTCTTCTGTCAGACCAGATTGAACCCAGGCCATCACTTTCTTGTCTTCCTTGCAGCCTTCCCTCCACGCTTCCCTGCAGCCTTCCCTGCAGCCTTCCCTGCAGCCTTCCTTGGAGGCTGTGGCTCTGGAGGTGGACTTGTGGCAGGAGGAGAAGGAGGAGGAGGAGGAGGATGGGCGAGCGCACCTAAGTGCATGTTATCACTCATTTGGCCCCTCAACCCCTTATGAATGGCCTCAAAAATAATTTTCTCACAGATGATGCATTGGCCCTCCTCCATTTGCTGCAATTTGGCAGCTACATAGCAGCCATAGGCCTCTTCAGCATTGGGGGGGCTTTTCAGGTCCGCATTAGCCTCCTTAATGATGCCCAGTGCTGCCTCCTCCATGTTACTCCCCTTCCTGGCCCTTTTTGTTGGAAGGTGGAGGGGAGGCACCTGGGATTGGGTGAGGCTCCTACTGGGCCCGGTCACCTCCTGGCTGACACTTACCCCTGCCACCTCCTGGCTGACACTTACCCCCGCCTCCTTCTGTGTGCCACATTCCAGAGCCTCGTCCTGGTTGAGGTCTTCCTGTGTAGTTTTTGGTTCATCAATCACACACAATTTTCAGCTCATGACTGTTGCAAATTGAATGTTAATAAATAGAAAAGACTATCATTCTGAGCCCAGCATTTTTCATTCTTGTCACAATGATTTTTGGCCTCTACTGTCTATTGATATGTAAAACACTTTTTGTTAAATCATTCATTTGTTATCAATAATAACATCTAGTTAACAACAATAATTTTTGGACAATAAATATGTTAAAAAATACTATACCTGGCTCCAGCTGGGCTCCTCAACTTCTTCCAGGATGGAAGGCCCAGGTTGGTCCTCGGAAGCCTCAGCTG
Organism: Lithobates septentrionalis; assembly: GCA_037952835.1. Lineage (NCBI taxonomy): Eukaryota > Metazoa > Chordata > Amphibia > Anura > Ranidae > Lithobates > Lithobates septentrionalis. The sequence continues at coordinate 42,902 of JBBDGP010005246.1, read as the reverse complement.
GGGTTGAGGGAAGGCTGGATGGAGGTGTAGAAAGTGATTCCCTGACTTCCATCTGGTCTTCCAGAAACCGCATCCTGTTGTAGTACCACAGACTGGGTACATACACGACTTCTGCTGCAGCTCCTGATCTCATGGAAGCCTGGACCTTATAAAGCTCCTACCTAAATGTGCTTCTCAAGCTACCAATTTTCCTCTCCACAAACTCGATGTCTGTGTTGGGGACCTGCATCTTCATAAAATTGCAGCAGTTTCTCCAGTGATGCCTTCCTAGCTGGTTTATTGCGATATAAGGTGTAAGGATATTTTAGCTTGCTGTCCACCATTTTAGCTATAAAAATATGTATCCATCTTAGAATAATAAGTATATGTGACGTCTATCAAAAGTTAGTTTAAAATTCTTGTAAATCATATGATTTCCCCAAAATGACGCATGAAGTCCTTTCTTGTTGACAGTTTCTGTATGAAGAAATTATGTTCTATTTTTGGTTAGTTAAATGTCTGTATGTCTGTAAATTTAGCATATATTAATGAAGGGGTTGGACTTTTGTTGTGATGTCATGTTGGTTATATAAGTGAAAATGCAGAAGTAAAAGATTGGATCATTTTGAATTGCATGCCTTGTGTGTGTCATAATTTCTTGTCGGAATGATCTCCAGATCTGAATGGGTTTTTGGGGAACACTCTAATCAGGATATCATACGAGGGTTCACTTGCTTTTAGAACATACATACACTACCAACAGCTTGGTGTCAGAATGTGGGGCGGTCATTATTTAAGTCGGGTGAGTCTGATTTAAATAATATTATTTCTCTTGCCGTGACTTTAGTTTAAAAGACCGTTTTCCCTATATGGGATTAACAGAAGGTGTAGTGTTAAAAACATTTATGTAAATGTATGAACCTCATAGAGGTCCGTTCGGGTGACGGATCAAAGGGCTCTGAGTTAGTCCAAAGGACTCTGAGTTAGTCCAAAGGAACTCTGAGATAGTTCTAAAAAGAAAGGGCTCTGAGTAGTCCAGAAAGGGCTCTGAGTAGTCCAATGGGGTTCTGAGAAACCCAAAGTAATATAATACAGTACTGTAAGAAGTTTTATAAAGATATCTGATGGAGTGTGCCAGAAAAACCCAAACCTCTTTGCTTGCCTTCCTGTCGCTTAGATAAAATAAGTAGATAAAATAAGGTCATCTGTTTGTCTGTGTGGAATTTGTCAGGTGTCATAAGGTAAGATGACACCTTTCCACTGCATTGTATTGTCATTGTATTATAATGAAACGTAGAGTGATGTTTCAATATTTGGTGATGTATTGATGCTGACTTTTAATTTATATATAAATGCTTTGACTCTAAAGTATAAGATATAGATATATATATAGTTGGCAGGATGATTCTGGCATTGATGCAGTGAGTAAAAATATTTTATTTGCCTTGCTGTAATCAGACATTCAGTGTCATCTTAGGGAAAGTAAAAAAAAAAAATGTCTCAAAAGTGTCCTGAATGTATTACTGGTTTACACAAATTTGTGTTTCAAGAAGGATTGACAGTGCAGGGAGTAATGTCACTTATTGGAAGAGCAGGGGAGACTTATCAAGTCTGTCCCCGGTCTTTAAAGTATTGTGACATTAGGGACGTTTTTACCATTAAAAATATGGGTAGAGCGTTAATAACACTTTTTTTAAGGTAATACATAAATTGGTGAGGATAACTTTTGATTAAAACATGCTATTTGAATAATTATTTTTGCTACTGACATCTCTTGCAAAGGGGAAGTCAGGTGTAAAATTTGGACATTTGGCTTTTTGCCAACAGGGTTCAAGTACTAATATCTCACTGACTGTAATAGATAGTGGGGAATTGTTTGCGGCATTAGTACTACTGCAATTGAAGGCACTGTTTGAACCTGTTGGCATACTGCAAAAAGGAAAAAAGAGACTCAGTATCTAATTTAGAAAGAAAAAATAAATATATGTGTTGTGGAGATCGGCTGGACCGAGGCTCCCTATAGTGTCCTAGCCCATACATTGTCCACAATGGGTTTAGCAGAGTCATGGGATGGTAAATTAAGGGTTAATTCTTACATACCACAACGCAGAAGTTGAAAGCTGTAGAGGCTGCACACGCCGTAGAGGGTCAGAATACAAAACACGTAGTTTTAAAACAAGCAGAAAGCACGGAGGAAAAAAGAGGAAGTAGCTACGCAGTTAGTTATATAAAGTTTTCCTTTCATTACACAAGACGCCGGATTTAACACTTAAGATGAAATGCACAGTCCTTTAAATACAGACTTATTAAAGTCTGTCTTGAAAAAAAAAAAAAAAAAACGTTGATTGAAAAAGACGCAGCAGGATGTTTTGACATCCCAAAACAAACCCCAGTATCAACACATTATCAAAATGATTTCTTAGGAAATCAAAGGGGAAACTTTTATAAAAAAGGAAAGGGGGCAATTACAAAGAGGGAGTTACATACAGAGAAAGAGGATTTCTTAAAGAAAGGAATCTTAAGGGAAATTGTCTCGCCTTATAATACTCCCAGTAAAAAAAAAAAAAAGGCAAATGGTGACTATAGGTTTGTACAAGACCTAAGGGACATCAATAGCCTAGTCGTACCAATTGCCCAAGTAGTGCCTGATGTGCCATTAATACTTACCGCTATGCCATGCGATGCAGAGTATTTTACTGTGATTGATTTAAAGAATGGTTTTTTTCATCCCTGTAGACGAGGAGACATGGCCACTGTACTCCAAGTCACCCTTGGGCCCTGGACTGCCCCTCATGGTTCTGTACTGTTGCAGTATTTCGGTGATTTTTTGATTTGTAGTTCTTCAGAGGAGGACTGCCGAGCTGATAGCCTTTCTTTATTGAAATGGTTACATGTATGTGGTTACAAAATGTTTAAGAAAAAGTTACAATGTTGTCAAAAGAAACTAAAAAAAACAGTTGAGTACTTGAGCTCACAAAAGGAGAAAGAAGAGTCAGTCATAAAAGAGCTGCGGCTCTGTATGGGTCTGCCCCGCCCACTCAATAGGAAGGACATGCTAACCTTCCTAGGTATGATTGGTTACTGCCGCCAATGGATGCCTGACTGCTCTTTTAATGACAATATATTGAGACAAGCAATGTCTTTCAAGCAATGTCTCTGAAATGGCTGATACTGTAAAATGGTCTGATGAAATGTTAAATGTTTTTGCCATGTTGCCATGTTTTGCTATGTTGAAATGTGCAATGGTTACCAGCCCGAGCCTCAGGCCTCCTTGAATATGGCAAAATGTTTCACTTGTTTGCCAGGGAAAATTGCAGAACCATGGCGGGAGTACTGGCCCAGGAATATAGTGGGAGACTGTGCCCTGTAGTTTTTTTCTCAAAGATGGTCCCGGTGCGCTCTAGTGTCTTGTGCCATGGTGGTTGAGATGGTCGCTTCTTTCACTCTGGGACACGACGCCACACTTCACATCACTTACAATGTGTCAATCTTGTTGAAAAATGTACATACACAGCACATGTCTGCTCAGAGTTTGAGCGGATATGAGGTGATTTTGCTGTCCAATCTAAAATTGCACATCAAATATGCTTCTCTCACTGCAGGCCCAGCACCCATTTTAAACGCCCTTTTAGGATTAAAAAAGGAGAACAGGATGAAGTTGTGCCATAACATGACTGCATAAACCTCATTCACCAAGACACATCACCCAGATCTGATTTATTTTCCACAGCACTACCAGACACACAGAAGGTTTTTGTGGATGGTTCTTGCTCTAGGCTATAGTACATTGCAGAGCACACACAGGCCAACAGACAGAGATAGCCAGGGGAAATGAGCAGGTCTGGCTGACCTTGCTGCTAAATAAGCTGCTATCTCACAGACAGCAGACATCCAAATTGCTATGCTGATACCTGTCCTATCCCCTTTTGAAAAGTCACTTGCAGATCCCCAGGATTATGCATCAAATTATGAGTTAAGGGACTGGAATGGAAAGGGTGTGTAGAGAGATCCAAGGTCTGGACTTCTCTGCAAAGAGGGGAAACCATGTATACCAACAGCAAGTGCATTCACAGTACCACGGAATAGGCCACGCAGATATACAAATCACGGCTGATTTCACATACAGGCCCAAACTAGGCAAAAGACAGGAATATCTTTTGATAATTGTGGACATGTTCTCTAATGGTCCAGCTTTTATAGCCAGGGTCTGCCAGGACTTGGTAAAAACTCTCAAGATAGAATGGAAGTTTCACATTCCCTACCACCCTCCAAGTTCAGGAATAGTAGAAAGGATGAACAGAACAATAAAAGACAAGATAAGAAAGGCCACCAGAGGAACCTTTGCCAACTGGAGAAGGGTCCTCCCAGCAGTCCTGGCAGAAATATGTTTTTTTTAAGTTTTGATGAGTAGATTTTTCCCCACCCCATAGGCCAGAGCACCTTTAATGGTAGAAAAGAAAGATTTAGACTTAATACAGGAAGAATATGTAAGAAAACTGGTTGAAATATTGGATACAGTCAAAGAAATGTTGCTCGCACCTCTCTTTTTTCTTCACAGGAAGCTACTCACCTCTTCAAGGAGGGAGACACCGTGGTGGTTCAACAGCTGAACAGAAATAAGAAGCAAGAGTATCCCTTTGGACCTCCTACTTTGGTGATTGCAGTGATCAGAACGGCTATCCTGGTGGAAAACTGCTAGTCCGGGATCCATGCCAGCCGAGTGAAAAAGGTTGCCCAAAGCCCCAAGAGCAGGAAGGAGATCCTTAATACAGGAGGCCCTCAAGCAGAAGTCCAAGCAGATGAAGGAGGAGTTCCTGGAAAAGCAGGTTCGGCCAGAGAAGATGACCTTGCTTATTTCACCGCAGACTTCTGGCAAAACATTTTGCTTCCTGTTCCTGATCACCCTGATGGTGTTCCCGCCCACTTGGATCTTCACTAACTGTGTCTACCATCCTGAAGATTTGGGTGGCATTAAAAGTATTTGTGGAAACACACATACATAGGAGAACATTACAGTGATACAAGTTAGAAACAAGAGAGACATTGAGGATAATTTTGCTGATAAAATGCTTTTGCTAAAATTTAAATATGCTTATGCTCAGAAATCAGGATTTCAGAAATGTTGGATTTGTGGCAAATTGCACCTTAGCACTGTTAGGAAACACCTAATAGCTATACCTTTAAATATTACTCCCCTTTTAAAAGGAAAGATTCCCCTTGACCTTTTGAATGTCAGCAGAAGAACTAATGACACCATTTCCTTTCACATCATCAATAGAAGTCATAATCCTACCTGGTGTTTCAATTTAGGGAATTCTACTAGAAATGCTCATATCTGTAGTCAATCGGTTTTGAATATTTCTAATTGCTATGCCCCTAGTGGGAAGTCTTGTTCTTTATATCAAACACACCACGATGAGGTCAGAGTACGGGCTGATTTTGAAAAGATTCTTGCCTCTGAAGATGAAAGTAGTAAACCTGTACAGCATTTGCTTCAGGTTTTAGCAATAGTTACAGCAGTAGATCAAGAGACTGCTGTGAATATGCCCTTCTCGTTTGGTAACCACACTTATGTTTGTTGTGGGAAGACTTGTTATCCCTGGATTCCACAAGAGTTCCAAGGCTGGTGTTACCTGGCCTCACTGGTGCCCATAATGGGGGTGATAGGTGATAGTGATGGGAGTCATTTACTTGAAGCTAGTATACACCCAAGGTATCCATTAAAACATCGTAACAAGAGAGAGTTATTCCTTGAAAAGGATATGGCCTGGGCATGGTTCCCTTCCTGGGCAGGATGGGGAATAGATTTGATGAAAAGGTTGAATAATTATTTGGGAATTATTGATGAGATAATGGAAAAGAACTCTGATGACATTTCTAAACTTAATGTTGAAACTAGGGCTATTAGAAAATAACTAGAATTGCATGACTTAGCCATTGAAAGCATGAGTTCAGCCCTTACAGGATTATGTGAAATGACTGAGGATTATGAATGTTGTACTTGGGTACACAATACCAGTATAGAGGTACCAGACTATTATAATGTGATAGCATAGCATAGAAAAGAGGTGGCAAAGCTGCAACAAGAGGCTCGCAACATAGCCCAGACCTGGAGTCCTTTTGGAAATGTTAATTTTGGAGCTGGAGGGATATTCTCTTGGATAAGGGATATTCCCATAATTTTAATTATTATTGTGTTCTTTTTCCTTTTCCTTTATCTTGTGTACAAGCTTATTATGTGCCTTATTAATAGAGCCACTTGCATTTTAGATCCCTCATCTCCCAATAAAACGTATCTCAGTATGTATCATCAGAAATAGGCTGAGAATACCACCATGATAAGGAAGTGAGATCATACATTTATGATCAAAGAGGGGATTGTAAGGATATTTTAGCTTGCTGTCCACCATTTTAGCTATAAAAATATGTATCCATCTTAGAATAATATGTAAATGTGACGTCTATCAAAAGTTAGTTTCAAATTCTTGTAAATCATATGATTTCCCCGAAATTACGCATGAAGTCCTTTCTTGTTGACAGTTTCTGTATGAAGAAATTATGTTCTATTTTTGGTTAGTTAAATGTCTGTATGTCTGTAAATTTAGCATATATTAATGAAGGGGTTGGACTTTTGTTGTGATGTCATGTTGGTTATATAAGTGAAAATGCAGAAGTAAAAGATTGGATCATTTTGAATTGCATGCCTTGTGTGTGTCATAATTTCTTGTCGGAATGATCTCCAGATCTGAATGGGTTTTTGGGGAACACTCTAATCAGGATATCATACGAGGGTTCACTTGCTTTTAGAACATACATACACTACCACCAACATAAGGGGTTTTTAATCTCCCACCAATTATGCATATCCCTGTATTTGTCAATGAAATGGCCCATGAAATCAGGGTCTTTGAATTGTTTCATATTTACTGCAAGAGAAAATACAAGACAAAAACACTAATATCAGGCTAAACTCTCCTAAACTCATCCCAATATAGGCCTCAATCTCGAATCAGTATAGGCCACTGATGTCCCAAGTTAAAATGTTACCTTCGTTAGAACGTTTGACGCTTCCGGTCATCCTTCCTACACACACAGAACGTAGGTATGACACACGCGTGTTAGCTTTAAATACGCTGCACATGCGCGAAACTCCGCCCGAGTCGCCCGCCCCTGATGTTCTTTCTAGAATATTCCCTGCCCCTTCTCTTTTGGCGCAGGGGGAGAAGAACATGGTGGAGACACAGCAGGTGCGTAATAGCAGTAACGAGGAGGAGGAAAGCCTAGAGCTAGAAACATCCCGATTCCGGAGGAAAAGATTTAAGGCCTCAAATATGGCCTTTGTAGAGATGGTGGAGATGGTGGACATATTGAAGAGGGCCGACTATGATGGGAAGTATGGACCATACCTGAACTCAAATGTGAGAAAGGCCAAAATCATGAGTAAAGTTGTGAAGAGTCTGCACCGGAATTTTGGGGTACGATGACCCAAGGAGCAATTGAGGAAACGCTGGTCAGACCTTAATTTGAGGGAGCAGGATCAGTACAGAAGGATCAAGAAAGTGCTTCTAAAAAGTAAGTAGTTGTGTTCCTATTATTATTACTTGTATGCTGCACCATGTGCTTTTCTTTACGGTTGTACAGTTTAAAATGGCAACTTTCAGGCTTGTGGGCACAGTAATCGTTCACAGTGAACATCATTCATTCACCAACTAAATACAATGTTTTAGGCAGATACTACATTTGGTCATGATAATTTGTATTAAAAGAAGTTTAGGACATTGTTGTCTAGATGTGTTTGTAACTAGAATGAATAGCAAACTTGATTTAGTGTAATGTAAGGAGAGGAAACTCAGCAGCTGTTTACACATCTGGACTCAGGAGCACTAGTGTGGGACACAAGAACAAACTTTTTAGGGTGTCCCACACAGGTACTCCAGTGGATACTTGGGGTGTCTACATGTGTGAAATTTTTCCAAAAAAGGTAAGTATTGCAGCTTTGTTAAGGGAATAAATAATGTCTTCAACTTGGAACTCAAACAGACAATTATACCCCACTTCCAAGCAATGTTTCACATTCCTATTTCTGGCCACAGATATCTGTGTGCTAAGTAGACATGTGCATTCGTTTTCGTCCGAATGCATTTTCGTCCAAATTTTAGGTATTTTCATTATCGTTTTAACAAACGATAACGAAAGTGCAGAATCCAAAAAACGAAAGATCCGACATAAACAAATGTTTTATTTTCATTTTCGTTGCTACAACAGTTCTATATAGACAGGAGATTCGACATGATGATGAGAATAACAATCTGTGTCCATCAAACCTGTGGTCGAATGTGCCTAGCCTTAACTCTATTAGTCCAAGATTATTCTACATAGAGAGAAAAGATTTGACATAGGGGAGAAAGATTTGACTTAGGGGAGAAAAGATTCGGCGTAGGGGAGAAAAGATTTGACGTAGGGGAGAAAAGATTCGACGTAGGGGAGAAAAGATAAATAAAAATAATGATGATGATGAATGTTATTGGCTGATTGTAACCAAAGAGGAGGAGCAGTGAAATAGCTAGAACTAAGTACACACGTACTTTGGCTTATGGTGTCTGTTGAAAGTTCTAAGAAGATTCGACGGAGCAGGTAAACTATACGGCGTCATACAGTTTAGCTGCTCCGTCGAATCTTCTTTGAACATTCGACAGACACCATAAGCCTTCAATGACAGATTCGACCTCCATTTGGATTTTCGGACGAATGCAATTTTTAACGAAAAAACAAAATAAATAAAAACGAATTTCGGGAGTAACTAAATAAATGTATTTTTCGGACGAAAACGAAATTCCGAAACGAAATATTTCAGTGTGCACATGTCTAGTGCTAAGTATACCTTTTGTTTCATTCTCATAGGGGAGAAAAGACCTGGGACATCTGTGGACTCCAGGAACCCTCATCTCCTGAAGAAGGGGAACAGAGGACACAACCCCAGGATGTGGAGGAAGGAGAGGTGGTTGAGATTGTCACCACAACAGGTAAGTGTCTGACAACACAGATTCAGGTAATAGATGTATGCCTGCATATTTATAATACATGGTGTGTATTTTTTCTTTTAGGTGATGTGCATGTTGTGGAAGAACAATCTACTCATTCCACGACTGACAGTGCACAAAGGCAAATCCAGGACATCATGTGGTGTAGTCGGGATTTAGACCTCATAAAGGAAAAAACCAAGGAAATTGAACAAAGAATGAATAACATGATTGATGTATTAGGGAGAATCTAAATCCCCCCAAAAATTATTATTTTTTGTTTAATAGAACATTTAAATAACTTTTTTATACATTTTAAAAGCCAAATTTGGAAGATGCACACGGTGTGTCAACATGTGCTTTCTGCCATCAGGGAATATCAATGTACACGTTTTGTTAGTGCAACCCCTTTCTTGCAACTCTAGTAGGTGAGAGGAAGGGGTTGCACCCCCAAAACATGTCCATTGATCCCCCATGATGGGAGATAGCACATGTTGACGTTAGGCATGGGATCAGGAGGGAAATCCCCATTTTGACTCCCAATTTGTGTGCATCTTCTAAATTTGGCTTTTACAGGGGTTACATCACCCCATCTGATGAAGGCAAGATCAAGACATTTTTGACACTATAATGTCTGATATTGCCTTCAGTTTTTCAATGTTGAACTTTGTAAGTTCCTGAGTTGTGTAAACATGCCTGTTTTGAAACATGCCTGTTTATGTACCAAAAAAAAATTTTCAAAGTAAAAATTTATAAAACAGAGATGTTATTTTTTTACCAAAAAAAGGTTTTACAACGCACATGTGAATGTGCACGGAGTAAAATGTTTTATACTCAACAATGTGTGGCTTCTTCTTTCAATGCTCAATACCAGTTTTTATATTAAGTTGGTGTTTACAGTGACATCGGGTGTTATTTAATAATAATAATGTAAAAACCACTTAGCACTACAAGTGCACCAGGAGAACCTAGTAGTAAGATAAAAGAAACACAAGCAGTAAATCCAATTAAAGATTTTATCATATCACTTTTTTTTATTTTGCTAATATTTAACCACTTCAGCCCCGGAAAGTTTTACCCCCTTCCTGACCAGAGCACTTTTTACAATTTGGCACTGCATCAATTTAACTGCTAATTGCACGGCCATGCAATGTTGTACCCAAACAAAATTTGCGTCCTTTTCTTCCCACAAACAGAGCTTTCTTTTGATGGTATTTGATCACCTCTGCGGTTTTTATTTTTTGCGCTATAAATGGAAAAAGACCGAAAATTTTAAAAAAAATGATATTTTTAACTTTTTGTTATAAAAAAATCCAATAAACTCAATTTTAGTCATACATTTAGGCCAAAATGTATTCTGCCACATATCTTTGGTAAAAAAATGTCAATAAGCGTATATTTATTGGTTTGCGCAAAAGTTATAGCGTCTACAAACTAGGGTACATTTTCTGAAATTTACACAGCTTTTAGTTTATGACTGCCTATCTCATTTCTTGAGGTGCTAAAATGGCAGGGCAGTACAACCCCCCCCCCCCCAAATGACCAAATTTTGGAAATTAGACACCCCAAGGAAATTGCTGAGAGGCATGTTAAGCCCATTGAATATTAAATTTTTTTGTCCCAAGTGATTGAATAATGATAAAAAAAAATTACAAAAAGTTGTCACTAAATGATATATTTTTCACACATGCCATGGTTATATGTGGATTTGTGCCCCGAAAAATATTTAGCTGCTTCTCCTGAGTATGGGGATACCACATGTGGGGGACTTTTTTGGAGCTTAGCCACGTACGGGGCCCCGAAAACCAAGCACCGCCTTCAGGATTTCTAAGGGCGTAAATTTTTTATTTCACTCCTCACTACCTATCACAGTTTTGAAGGCCATAAAATGCGCAGATGGCACAAACCCCCCCCCCCCCCAAATTACCCCATTTTGGAAAGTAGACACCCCAAGCTTGAGGAAAGAGAAAAATATCCTGGACGGCCGCACACCATAGAAGACATCTTTATTGATATGAAGAAATAAAATCCAAATGCAGTCACCTCATGTACAGGGAGGAACAGGAAAGACAGCTAACATGTTTCACGCCCCATCATGGCGCTTATTCATAGCTGAATGATTAAAGTTTGATCATGGGTATATATAGGGACTTCAGGTTTTGATAGCCAATCCAGAGATGGTCTCAAATAGAGACCTGCCCACATAATCAAACTCTAGACCGACACCCAAGAGATAGGAGACACCTGGGATGTGAAGTTGAATTTTGAATCAAAAATTGGAAGACAAGATAACATGACAATGTAATAATGCCTATAAAGGTCCACCAAACTAAAAAAGTTTACTAAGTGAACCAATGCGCATATATATATGTATATACATGCACTAGACACATGATTATTTTTACTATTCGCATTATTCAACTTCTCCCATTGTGTACATCCATAACCTTGGGATGAAGACCATGATAAATACTAAAACAATATTAAACAATAGCAAAGTACAAAGTAACAACACTAATATTCAAATCATAAATGCTAAATAATCTCAAAGGAAAACTTGTGTATAAATGATGATAAACAAAATTTGTAAAAATGTAAAACATGCTGAAACCATACAAAATCGCAAAATAACATATACAAGAAATTGATTTGAAAATACCAATAATCCTATTCCCAGCACTATCAATTATGTCTTGGTAACTGCATATATATACACATACACATCATCCTGAAATATATAAACCTAATTACATTTGAAAATTGTGTAAATAAAACCTTGATTTTCGTTTAAAAATGATTATGTATAAATCATTATTCCCACATAAATCCATGCACTCAAGGAGAACGCAAGCCCCATTCAACGACGTCTGGAATCCATTCATATTGGAAACATAAACAAAAAATATATCTCAAATTTGCAACAAACGGCCAAGAAAAAAAGAGAAGAAAAAGACAGAAAATCGTCATCCAATGGGGAAGCATTTAAATGGTGCATGGAAAAGGTGGGGAAATAGAGAGGGACCCTAAAGGAGTTACGTTAACATTTTTTTTTTTTTAAATAGACTAGCTATGTGTGCTAAATAACGTAAACTTCAGACGGTGGTCCAAAATTTATAGAGATCTATAAATATTACCTGGATGGCTATGCAAGGAACAGTAAACAAAGAGCAATGATCTCGTTGTACCTGTAACTGCTATGGGAAAGGTGGTCACGCTACTGATTTTCTCAGTTGAATCTCAAAGAACCCTAGAAAATCAACAGATATTGTATGGATAGATGTGTAGGAGACATAGTCTCTCTATACTTGGTGCAATAACATGATTAAGATGATCATTTTGTTACAAAAGCTATAATTTAAACTTCCAGGCTCTAAATAGATCACAAACAGCAATGGATCACCAAATATATATAAAATTGCAAAAAAATCACAAAAAACGCACAAATCGCAAAAAGTCGCAGAATCACAAAATATCGCAAAAAATCGCAAAAAATCAAAAAACATGGAAAAATACACAAAATTTATAGCAAATCGGAAGAACAAAAAACAAAAAAATCGAAGTGAAAGATGGCCACTGACAAATATAAACCAGGGAGCATTACGTCATATACTAAATAAATTTAGGCTAAGGTATCACGATAGCCACACATGTATGTGAGATATTGGGGATACACATGGGCATAACACGGTGCATATCTATTGATAAAAGTGGGACACGTCCCATTCAAAATTGAGGCCGGTGGGACGTCTAGTATTTAGATTAAAAATCCACCGAACCTCTTGTTTGCACAATATGCCAAATTTGTCCCCACCCCTAGGAGGTTTAACAATTTTTTCAATGCCTTGAATGGTCAGGCTGGAAGTATCCTTGAAATGAATATCAACCCAATGGCGAGCAATGTTAGTGGCATGTTCCCTCTCTATGTCATAGAGGTGATCGTAAAGACGATCCCTCAGTCTGCGAGTGGTCCTGCCAACATATTGAATAGAGCAAATGGTACATGTGATGACATAAACTATGTAACGCGTGTTGCAATTGATGAAGGACTGTATTTTATATGATTTGCCTGTTGAAGTAGATGTGACAGTGTCACCCCCTTTTATGAAGGGACAATATGTGCAAGACCGACCACCGCATCTGTATGTTCCCTTAAACTGCAGCCAGTGAGCAGTTTGTTTTTTGCTAATGTAAAGGCTAGGGGACAAAAGTCCACCTAAAGAAGGTGCTTTCCTTGATACCGTACGTATGCCTTTATTTAAAATTTGAGAATAGATATGATCGTTAGACAACACCGGCAGATATTTGGTAACTATTTTCTTTATTTTATGAAATTCAGCACTGTACGGAGTGGAAAATGGTGGAACAAAATGGGATTTTTCTGATCTATTCCGTCTACTGTGGTTACTGGGTTTGTCCATTAGCAAATTGGCCCGAGGTGTTTTATTTGCAATGGACAAAGCCCTATTGATAGCTGACCTGGGGTAACCCCTAGCTTCAAATCTAGCTGACATATGTATGTCCTCCTGTTCAAAATCTATTTGTCTAGTGCATAGTCTTTTCAGCCTTAGAAATTGGCCCACTGGAATACTTTTGATGGTATGGGTCGGATGGCTAGAGTCTGCACGTAGAAGAGTATTACCCGCAGTGGGCTTTCTATAGAGATTTGAAATGATTTCATTGTTGTCTCCTGTGAGCTTAACATCTAGAAACTCTATAGACTTTGGTTCATGTTGTCCTGTAAATTTTAAATTTAAAGCATTATCATTCATATACTCCAACCATTGATCTAAACAGATGTGCGGCTCAGAGACAATGAACAGGAGATCGTCTATATATCGACAATAGAATGCAGTGTCTTTTCGACGGGGACTTTCAGGTCCAAAAATGCGGGACCTCTCCCACCATCCCATATACAAATTGGCCAGGGATGGTGAGAACTTAGCTCCCATAGAGGCCCCGCACTTTTGGAGGTAAAAGTCCCCGTCGAACATAAAAAAGTTATGTGTAAGGAGATATTCCAGGCACATGATAATGAACTCCTGTGAAGCCAGAGAGAAGTTTCCTGATCTCTTTAAGAAGAAGGATACCGCCTGTAGACCCAGAGCATGTGGAATTGAAGAGTACAGGTTGGAAACATCACATGTTATCCAACTGTAATTTTCATTCCATGTTAAACCATTAAGTTTAGATAAAAGTTGTTTGGTGTCACGGAGGTGACCTGGCAGCTCCACTACCAATGGTTGCAGTTGCTGGTCCACCCAATGACCCAATCTCTCATTTAGTGAGTCTATGCCTGCCACGATCGGTCTCCCTGTGAGGGGAGTTAACCCTTTGTGTAGTTTAGGGAGGTGGTGGAAAATTGGCATAACAGGAAACATAGGTATAAACATCTCCTTCTCTTTTTGTGTGAATAGACCCATTCGGACGGCTCGATCCAACAATGAGGAGAGCTCTGCCCTAAATGACTCAGTAGGGTCACCCCTTAATTTGCAATAGGTAGTGGTGTCCGATAGTTGTCGCATGGCCTCATCTCTGTATGTAGCCGCATTCATGACAACCACCGAACCACCCTTGTCTGCACTTTTGATAACTATACTGTCATCTTTGCGTAAATTTTCAATAGACATTTTCTCATCAACAGATAAATTATCAACTGATTTTTTTTGAGATATTCCGTGCCAACAAGGTCAAATCCCTTTCAACCAGAGTCTGATATGTGTCCATGTCTTTGCCTCTAGAACTATAATTGAGTCTTGGGTTACACTCACAAAATGTCTTATATAATGTTTTATTGCGGTACTGATATACGCTATCCCTACTTACATAACGTAATTTAGCCTTGCTGGAGAAGGAGTCTACACTGTGCTGTCCGGACTGTAATGCCGCATACACACGGTCGGATTTTCCGATGGAAAATGTGTGATAGGACCTTGTTGTCGGAAATTCCGACCGTGTGTAGGCTCCATCACACATTTTCCATCGGATTTTCCGACACACAAAGTTTGAGAGGAGGCTATAAAATTTTCCGACAACAAAATCCGTTGTCGGAATTTCCGATCGTGTGTACACAAATCCGACGCACAAAGTGCCACGCATGCTCAGAATAAATAAAGAGATGAAAGCTATTGGCTACTGCCCCGTTTATAGTCCCGACGTACGTGTTTTACGTCACCACATTCAGAATGATCGGATTTTCCGACAACTTTGTGTGACCGTGTGTATGCAAGACAAGTTTGAGCCAACATCCGTCGGAAAAAATCCTAGAATTTTGTTGTCGGAATGTCCGATCAATGTCCGACCGTGTGTACGGGGCATTACTGTTACAGTTACTGTTATTGCTAGGCTTAGGTCTATGTTTATGTTTTTGTTTTCTCTCAGTTCAATTTGGTACAGGTAGCCCTGTTGCTTTCAGTCAACATTGACCCAGATCCTTATTCATTGCTATAGTGCCTAAGATCTGCCCACCTTAGATACAGTAGCCTGCCCATATTCCATACCCCTTACTTAAATGCCATATGATTTTCGTCTCCTGAAACTTAGACTACTATAGTTTTTTGCACACCCCACCCAGCCGAGACATATCTCTCCACTCGTCCTCACCAGTGCAACAGATCTCATACCCGCTCAATCCTACGTACCCCACATAGCTGTCTGTACGGACTTGAGCTACCAACCCGGAATTTTTACTAGGTGGATAGGCACGCCTACGACCACCTCCGGTAACTGACTCGCCCAGTTCATTAACTGGTGTCTTTTCCCGTTTCCCCCCTATTTTCTTGTCTTCTTCCTTTTCTCCCTCTTCCCTCGTTTCATACTACCCCCACCCAAACACCTCACCTCACCCCTTTCTCTCTTCCCCTTTTCTCCCCCTCATACTTTTCCTCCTTTTTGTTTTATCTTCTCGAGGGGGCCGCCCCTCCGTCCTGCTCCCCGTCGTCGATCCTTGAGCTCCCTCGATCAGATAAATAGTATTGGAGGGCAGGCTAACACCCATTTAAACTTCTTTCATTATTCACAACACTAATACAATGCAGAAGAGTGCCACCAGCAACTATCAACTCTCACTCAAATGCCTGTCACTTAATGTAAGAGGCCTAAACCTCCCTGAAAAGAGATCTCAAGTTCTCTCATAACTCACGAAACACAAAGCTCACTTCCTACTACTGCAGGAGACACACTTTCGAACCAAAGCCATACCTAAACTGACGAACCATGTATACAAACAGGCCTTACACTCTACAAATCCATCTTCTAAGACAAAAGGAGTTTCTATACTTATCTCCAAACATGCAGACTTTCACTTATCTGATACACTGATTGACCAGGAGGGCAGATACATTTTCGTCAAAGGCACGTATGCGTCCAAACCCATTACGATAGCGAATATATATTGCCCAAACGACCATCAAGTCTCTTTCCTCCGGAAAATCTGTGAATTACTTTCATCCTTCCAAACAGGCATTCTGATACTGGGAGGAGATTTTAATGTTCCATTGAACCCTTGCCTTGACTCCTCTACTGGCACTTCCACACTCCCATTTCGGGCCTTAAAACAAATTAAACTCCAACTACAAAACCTCACCCTACACGACTCATGGCGCACTTTATATCCGACAGATAGAGATTACACGTACTTCTCTCCCCCACACCAGAAATATTCTAGAATTGATTATCTATTTCTATCCCAACCAGATCTCTCATATCTTTCGCAAGCTACAATAGAAAACATGTTCTTATCCGACCACCACCCCATTACGATAACCCTTTCATTCCCAGAATCGCAAAAGACTACCAAAACTTGGAGATTGAACCCATCTCTCCTAAAAGATCCTGAAACAATCCGGCAACTGAACGTCCAAATCCAACTGTACTTCCAGGAAAATACAACCCCAGATATCACTCCGGTGATGCTGTGGGAAGCACATAAGTGTGTTTTAAGAGGCAAACTCATAGCCCTAGCCACGGCGGAAAAAAAGAGACACCAAGAACAGATCAAAGCCCTTACCGCAACAATCCACAGACTTGAAACAACTCACAAAAAGTCCATCTCTCAATCCACACTACAAGCCCTCTCACAGGCAAGAGCATCTTTGCTAGACGAACTGGGGAAGCGCACTAGGCGAAGATACATCCTAGGTCAAAAAGTGTTTTATGAACATGGCAACAAAAAGCGGGAGACTTCTCGCTCGCACAATCCTGGCAGCTAAAACATCCTCCACTATACATCACCTCCGCACTGCAAAAGGCACACTTCTCTCCAAAAATGAGGAAATAGCCAAGCACTTTGAGGAGTTTTACTCTAAGCTGTACAACTTACCTCAAAATCCACCAGACTCCCCTTCCGCACATGACCGGTCCTCACAAATTCAAGAGTTCCTGACCCAATATTGCCCCAAGCCAATACCAACACAAAAAGCTGAGGAATTAGAACTCCCCATGACCATAGAAGAACTCAATCTTGCCATTAAACAAACGAAGGCGGGCAAAAGCCCAGGCCCTGATGGCCTACCTCTCATATACTACAAAACTTTCCTAGAGGCACTAGCACCTAAAATGTTGTCGGCCTTTAATTTTCTTTCAAACCCACTCGCCACATCTGGACACATGTTAGAAGCCCAGATAGCAGTGATACCCAAAACAGACAAAGATCCAATGCTAGTTTCTAATTATAGACCCATATCGCTGCTCAATGTAGACATTAAAATGTATGCCAAAATTATAGCAAATAGATTATTACCCCTAATTCCAGACCTAGTTTTGCCCGATCAAGTAGGCTTTATCCCGGGCAGAGAGGCAAGAGACAACACCATCCGCACCCTAAACCTACACCACTGGCTCAATACATCTAATACCAAGGGATTTCTATTATCCCTGGATGCTGAGAAGGCGTTCGACAGGGTGGCCTGGGACTACATGCAAGAGGTACTCAAAGGGATTGGCCTTCTACCACGCATGTTTGCACACATTAGTGCCCTATACACCAATCCAACAGCAAGAGTTAAAGCAAATGGCCTCCTGTCGAACGCCTTCCACATCAGCAACGGTACCCGTCAAGGATGCCCTCTGTCCCCCCTAATTTTTGTCCTGTCTATTGAACCCCTTCTTAACAGAATAAGAGCCAACCCCGATATCCAAGGTATCCCCATAAACCGCAGGGAATTTAAGGTTGCCGCTTTTGCGAATGACATCCTATTATCACTGCAAACACCCCGCACATCCCTTCCCAATCTGTTGAAAGATATTAACCACTTTGGAACATTGTCCAACTTTAAAATTAACTATTCTAAATCCCAGGCCCTTAATGTCTCTCTCCCACCATTGGAAGCTACCCACTGCCAAGCTTCGTTCCCATTTCAGTGGAAAAATGACTATATCACCTACCTAGGCATTAAAATCCCCCGACATCTAACAGAGCTATATGATCACAACTTTCTCAACGCCTTGACGAAAATCCAAACAGACCTTCAAAACTGGAGTACCCTGAATGTCTCCTGGTTTGGTCGCTCGGCATTGATTTCATGCAAACGATCCCAATCCACTTGCCCCCATCTTTCTTTTTGGCCTATAAAAAAGCCTGTTCAAAATTTATCTGGAAAAGCGGTCCCCCTCACATCAAATATACGAAGCTGACATGCTCCAAAACGAAAGGGGGGATTGCTTTGCCAGATCTACATAAGTACTACTTAGCTAGCCACCTCTCTAGAGTGGTAAACTGGAAAACTCATAAACTAAGCAAACTATGGACCATTTTGGAAAATGCCTTTAGTACAATACCCTTGCACACCCTAACATGGGTTCCAATGAAACACTACCCCCAGGCTGTTAAAACACACCCGCTTATATATCCATCACTGCGAGCTTTCTCCACAGCTAAGAACTTATACCACATAGCCTCAACACCAGGACCGTTGACCCCTCTTTGGGCCAACCCAGAGTTTCCTCCTGGAGAATCAAACTCTTTCCTAACACAAGAGTGGCCACATGACGATATTTATACTCGTCACTTTTTTGTTGACGGGAGGATACGTACATATAAAGAATTAAAATCCATCTCACGCACAAAAGAGTTCCCCTTTTGGTCATACAGACAGCTAAGACACTTTTTCACATCGACAAACACAAACGACATTTGGACAAGACCACTTACTCCATTCGAAACAATGTATTCTCAGTCCATTCCACAAGGTCACTTAATTTCCATGATTTATTCCTTCCTCCAAGACGATTCGCTTCGCCCACAGACGGAAACCTCAAGAATATCTTGGGGGAAAGACCTACAAGTCAATTTTTCTGACGACGACTGAGAATCTATCCTTACATATGCTCATAAGGGGTCTATGAATGTAGCAATTCAAGAGAATGGGTACAAAATTGCCACGAAATGGTATAGAACTCCCGCTCGATTACATCAATTTTCGCCCCCCATCCCCAACATTTGCTGGAGATGCAATAAGGCAATAGGAAACATGTTACACATCTGGTGGGAATGTCCATTAATTCAATCGTTTTGGAAAGAGGTACACTCCATTATTACACATGTAACAACGTATTCCTTAAATTTTAACCCGGCCCAATATCTCCTCCATCACTCAACCTTGTCCAAAAAAGTTTACCACAAATCACTAGCAATGCACATGGTAAACGCCGCTAGAGTGTGTATTCCCGCACACTGGCGCTCAATTACTCCCCCGACCATTGCAGAATGGTTAACCAAGGTTGCAAAGTTCGAGGGGATGGAAGAACTGATTCACATATCCCAAGACCGTATCCAAAAATTTACTGCCGTATGGGCTTGTTGGTCCCATTTTAAAACCACTGATTACTATAAATCCTTCTTCCGTCCTAAACACCCTCCCTTTTATAGCCTAATACCCATGACCTCCGTGACCCGTGGGGACGCTCGTGGGGCCTGGATCGAGGGGCGGTCCCCCCTTTCTCTTAATTCATCTGCCTTTATCTCCTTATCTGCCATCTTTTCTTTTCTTCTCTTCTTTCCCTATACCTTCCCCCCAACCCCTATCCCTTTGCCTTAACAATCCCTCCCCACCCATCCCTTTATTTTTTCTGTATTTGGGGTCATGCTCCACGTATGACCGTCATAACGTGCCTAATCCCCACCACAGACACTCGAACTTGTCTCCTTATATTTAATTTACTCAAGGAACAGGACGGGTATTGGACCTCTCTGTACCAGAGACACTGGAATATCTTCACTACAGTATTCGCAACAATGGTGCATTTCTTGCTATCAAGATTGCCCCCTCTTGTGTGTATACTTCAATCATTACATATGCACTATGTAAATTCAAACTTGTTATGAGAGGGGATATGATTTCAATTTACAAATACTGTACTGGTGACCCCACAATAGGGATAAAACTTTTTCGCAGAAGAGAGTTTAATAAGACTCGTGGCCACTCATTACAATTAGAAGAAAAGAGGTTTAACCTTAAACTACGTAGAGGGTTCTTTACTGTAAGAGCGGCAAGGATGTGGAATTCCCTTCCACAGGCGGTGGTCTCAGCGGGGAGCATTGTTAGCTTCAAGGAAATATTAGATAATCACCTGAATGACCGCAATATACAGGGATATGTAATGTAATACTGACACATAATCACACACATAGGTTGGACTTGATGGACTTGTGTCTTTTTTCAACCTCACCTACTATGTAACTATACTATGTAACTATGTTACAACAATAATCTTTATGATGTATCATTGTCCAATGAGTGTACTGTATGATTCTTTTTGATAATCTTTCGATGTATTGTACCTGCTATCTTACTCTTTTTTCAATAAAATCTTTTTTGTGGGAAAAAAAAAAGAAAAATGCTTGAAGATTTAGCTTAAATCACTGTTTCTGAGAACTGCTTCACATCTGTGTTGCATGGAGTCGACCAGCTTCTGGCACCTGTGAACAGGTATTCCAGCCAAGGACGATTGCACTACATTCCACAACTCCTCTGCATTTCTTAGTGTTACCTCAGAAACAGCATTTTTGATGTCACCCCACCAGTTTTCTATTGGATTAAAGTCTGGAGATTGGGTTGGCCACTCCAGAACATCAATCCGGTTAGTCTGGAACCAAGATGCTGCTCACTTACTGGTGTGTTTGGGGTTGTTGTCTTGTTGAAATACCCATTTCAAGGACATTTCCTCTTCGACATAAAGCTACATATCCACCTCAAGTATTTTGATGTATTCAAACTGATCCATGATCCCCGGTATGCGATAAATAGGCCCAACACCATAGTATAAGAAACATCCCCATATTATGATGCTTGCACCACCATGCTTCACAGTGTACTGTGGCTTGAATTCAGTGTTTGGGGGTCATCTGACAAACTGTCTGCGGCCCTAGACCAAAAAAAAACAATCTTGCTTTCATCAAAAATGTTGCGTCATTTCTCTTCAGGCCAGTCAATGTGTTCTTTGGCAAATTGTAATCTCTTCAGCATGTAGTTTTTTCAACAATGTGACTTTGCTGGGGCTTTTTGCCAATAGCTTGGCTTCACATAGGCATCTTCTAATTGTTATAGTACTCACAGGTAACTTTAGACCTTCTTTGATCACATGGAGCTGATCATTGGCTGAGTCTTTGCGATTTTGCTGTTTCACCTGATAAATGGCTATTTACAGCCCTGCATTACTAACAGTTGAATTTTTTTTGCGCCCCCCCAAAAAAATTTTGAGCACCAGCCGCCACTGTTCACTTCTATACAACAAAGGGAGGATTGTGACTGTGAGCCTTCACGCCCTCTTACCTTCTCTGTCTTCCTGCAGCTCCGCTCGGCCTGAAGAACGGAGCTGCTGACGTCACTTCTGGCTTTCATCTGCTTCACGAAACCCGGAAGTGACCGCTCTAGATCTGAACAACAATGCTCCCGCCCGTAGAATCACAGTGATTTTACGGGTGGAAGGAGCTTGGCGCTTTGTATTGCGCCACAAGGCGGGTTAGAAGCCCGCAAATGAAGCGCCACGTCTGCAATCTCGTGATTGCATTGATGTGGCGCTTCCCATAGTGCACTGTGTCTGACGCCCGGACACAGTGCACTTAAAGGATTTTTTTTTTTTCTTAAAGGGACTGTTTTAAATGGATTTTTTTTTCATTTTTTTTTTTTTTGGACTACAGGAGGGGGGGGGGGGGGCGGCACCCGGGCGCCCCCTATGGACGCGCCGTCACTGGAACTGAAGCAAGCGCTGTATGGGACAAAATAATCTGAATCTGATACAATAATTTATAATAGAATGTGTATTAAATATGGCTTCCTCCACCGAGCACCCAATCATATACAGCAGACTCAGCAGAGCACCCAAAGAGCATCCATGAAGCCACTGCCCTAATTTTTTTCTGAACAGTTTCTGGAGATAGATATCATTATAGTACTACATTTATTATGTATGTATGTATGTATGTATGTGTGTGTGTGTATATATATATATTACCCCTGAAGGAGCTGCTGGTATTTGATTGGGCCTTACTGTTCCTCTACTGTCTCACCATATACATCTTAGGGGTCCCATTGATGATGTTTTGTTCTCTAGTAACTTTAGCTCCGACACACAGTCTTTTTCTTTAATGTTTTATTCAAGAACAAACTACTTGCAACAGAGGGGTGGAAGGTTTAGGGGAATTCAGGTACCTTGAATGTACAGATCAGGAATACTCTTTTATCCACAGGACAACAGCTCCATAACTGGATTTGTAGTCAGTCTTCAAGTGGGAAATGCGATAACCCTAACAACCAAGGCCTGAGGTTTGCCTTGGCCTAGCTGGTCAGTATGCCTGAAAAGAGGGCATACCCTGAATGTAAGAATAAGAACAAAGTACAATGAGTATGAGTATGTATGAAGTCTGGGGGAAACAGGTGGATGGGAACCCTGATAGTGATGACAACACCAGACCCGACAGGGGAGGAGGATTAAGTAGCCCTCAGACTCCTCCCACAAACACAGGCTAGCCTCCGGCCAGCCTTACACTTGTAGTCAGAGTCTTCAAGTGGAAAATGGGATAACCCTAACAACCAAGGTCTGAGGTGTGCCTTGGCCTAGCTGGTCAGTATGCCTGAAAAGAGGGCAAAAAGACACAAATTTAGGTGAAGAAGGGAAGGTAACAATCCGTCAAGTGGAGTAGCGCGCGCCCGGATGGCAACAGTATATGTATCCGGTAAGTATCCGCTATGACAGGAGAAACCCACCGACTCATGACTTAGTGATGAGAAGGAACCCCCTATAGAACCTGCGAAGCTACCTAGAACCCAACTAATGTCCTGTGAAAGATTGGATTGAGCCTGATGCCCAAGACAACCCAGACATGAGAATGAAGTTGCGAACGAAATACTTCAAACTGACACCAGTGAAGTAGCTCAGTGGAAAGTCCCCAACCCCTGGCCTACCCATACTTGTTATGGGGAAGTGAGAGGGTAAGTGCAAAAATGGACAACTGGCAGGGGTTTGAAGTGCTGGATACCTGATGGATATGCTGATGGAATAAGCGGATAAACATGGAGAAACCATGCCAGACACAGAACACTGGTCCCTATCAGCCTGTGACTTGACAACCGAGTCTGTATCCTGAACCGAGGAAGGAGGGCCATCCCGGGGAAATAAGTCTCATGGCATGAAACAGTCATACCCAAGTGACTGAAAGACCCCCTTCCTGGAACAGGCTGGGGAATCGGAAAAAGATGACTGGACTGACGTTCCCAAGCAGTTCTCCAGGCAACATCCTAGACAAGAGATTAGAGCCGAGAGTGGAGTCCACAGTTTTATGATGATGATTTGCCCAAACCTACCACTTATGGACCGTCAAGGGAACATGGCTCAGCACGCAGCCTGAGAGACTATAAATCCCTGGGTAGTAACCAGGGCCTCTATGCAACAGGACGTCAACTGAAAGAAAATTGATGGCTGCTTCTGACCCAAGGGTGAGCCCAGTGGCGAGACTGGACCAAGGGGATGCTGACCTAGCCTGCAGGAATAGAAGAAGAGCAGGAGCTGGGTGTGCGCTGACACCCTGCCTCTGACCGCGCAAGCTTCAAACACCTCCATCCTGACTTGCAACCGTACTAGATTGTGGAGAGAATGCTTAGCCCACATGAATCAGCATGCAAGAATACTGCCTATAACATGTACCAGCTGGTAGACGAGTGGCTGGGACGAAATTGGAACAAACTGAAGCGCACCGCCGTCCCCTGTGCCAAACTCCACCGAGTGCTGAAGTATGGACTGACTCCTAACTGACGGGGTGCTACCCTGCACTGAAAAACCCCCACGTGGTTGAAGGACGGAACGTGAACAAGTTGTTTCAGAATGTGCGGCAAGCCCAAGCTCAGGAAACACAAACTAGAAAAATGACAACAGACAACCAAACATGAAACAACAACAACCCTTAACTTATGGTTGAACTGGATGGACTTGTGTCTTTTTTCAACCTGACTAACTATGTAACTATGTAACGATGTAACCCTCTGCATATGAAAAGAAAAGGGGGGGAAGGACACCTTAAAGTCATCCAATAGTAGGTTCTAGGGTGACAAACGGGGGGAGGGGAATTCCCTCCCACTGTGGTAATTAATCAGATTAATATGCCTCTCATGTCACCCGTATCATTAATCATGTAACTCAGTGGTATGTAGCTGACTAGCTGTCAAACGGTTGTTCAATGGACCATAAAGCATATATAAGAAAGGGAAGGAAGGGGTCAAGAGGAGATCCCCCCAAAAAAAAGATGGTCCGCTCAAGAACAAACAGTTGAACCTACAAAAACTTTATTGTGTCACAATATGTAGAAACATAATCCAACAACCATGTGTATTTAAAAAATAGGGCAGATAAAAGTCCTATTGTGTGCTGGTGGCCACCACAGACATTACACATATATCTCATGCATTCATGCACTCACACTCATCAATTAAAGTCACTGGAGACCAGTGACTTTAATTGATGGACCATCTTTTTTTTGGGGGGATCTCCTCTTGACCCCTTCCTTCCCTTTCTTATAGATGTAACCCTCTGCGCCTACCTAAGTATGAGAACATGAGCAGAACGTCAAGACCACTGCACGTGAATGAACCTGACGATGGCCCCCCACCCTGGTGTAAGTGGTGAGTGAGCCTGAGTGACCTGCAGCGCAGAGACAGGCAATTAAACTGAACACTCAAGGCTAGTGTACCCACGGACCATGGTGGGTAGTCGTACAGGTGTAGTGAATGAAAGTGCATCGTATGACGTGTAGTATACAGGCGAGAAGATTGTGGTCAACAATCATTAAAAACAAAACCTCAGCCCATATGGATCTGTAGACGTGACAGATCCCAAGATGTGAGCACTAGCTAACTAACCCAGGAAACAACATGGATGGAAGTGCGATGAGACATGGCAACCAACGAAGACGAAAGCAACGCTATGACAGACAAACGCTATGACAGACAAACGCTTATGACAGACAAATGCTGAGGCAGAAACGCTGTGACAAAAATGCTGAGACCGAATGCTGAGGCAGAAACGCTACGACGGAAAATGCTGTGACAGAAAGGCTGGGGCAGAAACGCTATGACAGAAACGCTGGAGCAGAAACGCTGAGACTGAACGATTGGGGCAGAAACGCTGAGACTGAACGCTTGGGGCAGAAACGCTGAGACTGAACGCTTGGGGCAGAAACGCTGAGACTGAACGCTTGGGGCAGAAACGCTGAGACTGAACGCTTGGGGCAGAAACGCTGAGACTGAACGCTTGGGGCAGAAACGCTGAGACTGAGCACTTGGGGCAGAAATGCTGAAACTGAATGCTTGGGGCAGAAACGCTGAGACTGAACGCTTGGGGCAGAAACGCTTGGGGCAGAAATGCTTGAGGCTGAAACGCTGAGACTGAAAGCTTGAGGCAGAAACGCAGAGACTGAAAGCTTGAGGCAGAAACGCAGAGACTGAAAGCTTGAGGCAGAAACGCCGAGACGAAACGCTTGAGGCAGAAACGCTATGACAGAAAACACTGTGACAGAAATGCTGGAGCAGAAACGCTATGACAGAAAACGCTATGACTGAACGCTAAGGCAGAAACGCAAAGACAGAAATGCTGGGACAGAAACAATATGGCAGAAAAAGCTGTGACAGAAATGCTGAGGCAGAAACACTGTGACAGAAACGCTGAGACAGAACGCTGAGGCAAAAACACTGAGACAGAAATGCGCGGGCAGAAATGCTATGACAGAAACTCTGGGGCAGAAACGCAGTGACAGAAATTCTGGAGCAAAAATGCTATGACCGAAACGCTGAGACTGAAAATGCAGAGACTGAAACACCGAGACAGGATGCTATGGCAAATATGCATGTATCGCAAGGAAATACTGCCAGCGTGACCCGTGGAGACGTGGGTGGACAGCCCCCTCATGCTGCCAGCGTGTGACCCCTGGAGAAATGGTGGACCCCCCCGTGCTGTCAGCGTGACCAGTGGAGATGTGGGTGGACAGCCCCCCCTCATGCTGCCAGCGTGTGACCCCTGGAGAAATGGTGGACCCCCCCGTGCTGCCAGCGTGACCCGTGGAGATGTGGGTGGACAGCCCCCCCCTCATGCTGCCAGCGTGTGACCCCTGGAGAAATGGTGGACCCCCCCCATGCTGCCACGTGAACTGTGGAGACGTGGGTGGACAGCCCCCCTCATACCGCTAGTGTGACCCTGGGAGAAATAGGTGGACAGGTGTATGTATATATACATGTGTGGATAGGTGTACGTATATATACATATATATATATATATATATATATATATATATATATATATATATACACATACATACATACATACATATATATATATATATATATATATATATATATATACACATACATACATACATACATATATATATATATATATATATATATATATATATATATATATATATATATATATATGTGTATATATATATATAATAAAATGTGTGGCGGCCCGTCCATAGGGGGCGACCGGGCGCCACCCCCCCCTCCTGTAGTAAAAAAATAAATAAATACATTTTAAATAAATATATATATATATATATATATATATATATATATATATTTATAAATATTACAGTATGTCATTGTAATATATATATATATTTTTTTTAATGCAACGATTAGTGAAATACCAAATCAGGTTGTGGATTTAAGCAGGCTATGGACTGGGCAGGTGTCACCTATTCCATGGCATTGTCTGCTCTGGCTATTGCCATCCTGATGCCCATTATTACCTATAGAAGTTGGCTGGGCTTATGACAGGTGGATTGTAGTTGAGATTTCAGATCTTTCTAAAGACCGGTGATATGGATTTCCCCGTTAAATAAAAAAAAATTTTTTAACACTGTGAATGTGTTGTCTATAGGCAGAGTCCTGGCGGCTCCTTGCCTGTGTGTGGAGGGCATCACTGCTGCAGCCTGGGGGCTCCACAGCCCTAGACACAGAGCGGCAGCCTTCCTTAGATACATTTTATCAGTGCACTCTGCCGGCCCCCTCCTGTAGTCTCAAAAAAAAAAAGTTCCACTGAGTCAGACACTTCATACATGAATCCTGTTTTTATTAAATAAAAGTGCTCAAACAGACACAAAAACCTTTGAACAACTGACAAAGTTTTTAAGGGCCGGTTCACACTGCTGCGTGGTGCAAAATCGCACTGCAGTGCAAATCACATGCGATGTCTGTGCGATGCGATTTCAGCCATATAGTATGGCTGAAATCGCATTACATTCGGAGTAAACTCGCACAGGACCCTTTTTTTGGTCCGCACCAGAATCTGATCGCATGGGTTTTCACACCTATGCAATCGGATTCATGTCCAAACTGACAGTTCGTAGTGCGATATGCAAGATGAAATGGGGGTGTCATTAACAGTGTATTGGCACTCCCCAGCAGTTTGCATATGGCAGTGTGAACTGCTGTGCGAGTCAGGTGTGATGCGGGAACCTGCAGTGGATTCGCAGGGTTCCCGCATCGCAGCAGTGTGAACCAGGCCTTAATGGTATTTAGGGATTTGGTACTGCTTGTTCAGCCAGACAATGCCAAGTTCAGCCAGCATATAGACGTATGCAGTAGGCACATAAGATTTTGTTTTGAACAAGAACTCTATGTTAACCTATGTATCCATTCACATTTTGGTGTTCATAGGCATATTTGAAGAGGAGTGTTTACAGGCTAAAAAAAAAAAAAGTCACACGTGCGTTTTTGAAAAAGGATTTTTTTTCGGGCAGAAAAAAACACTTGATGCACATAAACAGTGTTCGGGCGCGTTTGGCATTTTCAAGTGTACATTTGATTATAGTGAAAAATGAGCAGAGGGGAATGTTTTGGATGAAAAAAACACTTATAAACACAAACATTCATAAACGCATGTGCAATATGAGCAATTATGAGCGTTTTTTATGCCTCTTTTTCTCTGGCATTTTTCAGTTGCCTAGTGTGCATGAACCCCCAAGGGCTATTTTTATACTGAAAGCCCCAAGTTCTGTGTGCAGTTACGTATGTGTGTTTGTTATGCATTTGCTGTATTTTTTAGCATTTTGTTTTTACTTGCATTCACATATATTTGCTGTGTGTTCATATATGAAAAAAATGCAGCATACTGTTCCTTTTTTTTTCTTTCTAGTTTTAATCCTGTGTATAATGTAGAGCCGGGTATATGATGTGCAGAGTCCTGTGTATAATGTAGAGCCTGGTATATGATGTGCAGAGCCCTGTGTATATTGTAGAGCCTGGTATATGATGTGCAGAGTCCTGTGTATAATGTACAGCCTGGTATATGATGTGCAGAGTCCTGTGTATAATGTAGAGCCTGGTATATGATGTGCAGAGTCCTGTGTATAATGTGGAGCCTGCTATATGATGTGCAGGGCCCTGTGTATAATGTACAGCCTGGTATATGATGTGCAGAGTCCTGTGTATAATGTAGAGCCTGGTATATGATGTGCAGAGCCCTGTGTATATTGTAGAGCCTGGTATATGATGTGCAGAGTCCTGTGTATAATGTAGAGCCTGGTATATGATGTGCAGAGTCCTGTGTATAATGTACAGCCTGGTATATGATGTGCAGAGTCCTGTGTATAATGTACAGCCTGGTATATGATGTGCAGAGTCCTATGTATAATGTACAGCCTGGTATATGATGTGCAGAGTCCTGTGTATAATGTAAAGCCTGGTATATGATGTACAGAGTTCTGTGTATAATGTACAGCCTGGTATATGATGTGCAGAGTCCTGTGTATAATGTAGAGCCTGCTATATGATGTGCAGGGCCCTGTGTATAATGTACAGCCTGGTATATGATGTGCAGAGCCCTGTGTCAGGTACTCACCAAGGCCGAGTTGCTGAGAGAGGCTCCCCTTGCAGCTGGGCGCACGATACCCTCTGGAAGTGGCACAGCGGGTATTGGGCACGAAGAAGCACGGGTCGCCAGCAGGTAGTAGAGGAGCTGGGCGATTCTTCAGGCAGAGAAGAGATCCGTGCTGGGTAGCTGAGCCGGGTACTGAGGGTAAACCACAAGGCAGATGTCTGGAAGTAGGCCGGGGTCAAACACCGGTATGCAAGTAGGCAAAAGTCCAACACTGGGTAAGGCTGAGACAAAGTCCAAGAACAGGCCGGGGGTCAAACACAGGTGGTCAGGCAGGCAGATAATCCACAGTAGGGTGAAGCAGAGGCAAGTCCAGGAACAGGCCGAGGGTCAAACACAGGTAATCAGGCAGGCAGATAATCCACAGTAGGGTAAGGCAGAAGCAAGTCCAGGAGCAGGCCGAGGGTCAAACACAGGTAGTCAGGCAGGTAGCGAAGTCCAGAAGGCAGCCGAGGGTCAAGCACAAGAGAGGTTCAAGCAGAGTCGGGGTTGGTCTGGGTCACAACGGGTAGGCACAGGTACACAGATTCAGGAGCAGGTTACAGGAGCTGAAAAGACAAACCAGCAACAAAACACAGGCCATAGCTGTCTTTATATAGGCCCGCCAGGGGAACGTCCCGATGTGCGTGCACGCGTTCGTAATGATGCGCTGCGTCGTGCACCCACGTGAGCTGATCCGTTCGGGACACGCGCTCGTACCCGCTGACTGTGAAACGGTACGCGCCGATGTGCAATTCTACCACGCAGGCGCATGGAGAAATGCCTATACTGACAGGCCCTGATTCTGGCATTTCCCTGACACCCTGTGTATAATGTAGAGCCTGCTATATGATGTGCAGGGCCCTGTGTATAATGTAGAGCCTGCTATATGATGTGCAGAGCCCTGTGTATAATGTAGAGCCTGGTATATGATGTGCAGAGTCCTGTGTATAATGTAGAGACTGGTATATGATGTGCAGAGTCCTGTGTATAATGTAAAGCCTGGTATATGATGTGCAGGGCCCTGTGTATAATGTAGAGCCTGGTATATGATGTGCAGGACCCTGTGTATAATGTAGAGCCTGGTATATGATGTGCAGAGTCCTGTGTATAATGTAGAGCCTGGTAAATGATGTGCAGAGTCTTGTATATAATGTACAGCCTGGTCCTGTGATCTGAGCTGTATACTCCTGACACTGGAGGGGTGGATGCAAGTGGCATACAGGGGACGGAGTGGGTGGATTATATAAGGGGTGTAGTTTATGAGAAGTGGGAGGGGTCAAAAATGATGGGCGGGGTCTGGCGCCCCCCCATCCAAAAACGTCACCAGCCGCCACTGGACTGTAGGTTTGTTCTTAACCACCTCAATACTGGGCACTTTCGCCCCCCTTCTTCCCAGACCAATTTTCAGCTTTCAGCGCTCTCACTTTCAATGACAATTGCGCGGTCATGCTACACTGTACCCAAATTACATTTTTATCATTTTGTTCACACAAATAGAGCTTTCTTTTGGTGGTATTTATTCACGACTCCGTTTTTTATTTTTTGCGATATAAGCGAAAAAAGAGCGGAAATTTGGAAAAAAAAAACAATATTTTCTTCTTTCTATTTTAAAACAAATCCAATAAAATCAAATTTTGTCATAAATTTAAGCCAAAACGTATTCTGCTACATGTTTTTGGTAAAAAAAAATCCAGTTAAGTGTATAATAACTGGTTCATGTGATCACGGACACATGTGCGCAAATGATCATGTACAGATGTGCGCAGGTGACATATGTGTGCAGATAATCATTGGGACATGTGATTTTACTGGGACATAGTGTTTGGCACTTAGTGTTTGTTTTGTGTTTTTACATTGTGTGGGGTCACTAGACTGGTGATCAGTGAGTAAAAAGCTGTACAAAACAGCTCATACTCACTGATCACCAGCCGGCTGCAGCAATCCGCTCTCCTCTCCTCACTGACAACTTCCGTGTGAGGAGAGAGCCGATTGCCTAGCAACCGGCTCTGTGTTTACATCACATGACGGCTGTGATTCGACACGGCCGTCATGTGATCAGGAGGGCCAATCGCAGAGCCCTCCTGCCGATCGGAGATGCGCCGTGTCCGGGTGACATGAGCGCAGCGGGATCGCGCCGCTGCGCGGGCACGTGCAATCCCACTCCTTCTGAGGGACGTTCCTGAACGTCCACTCAGAAGGAGAGAGCGCCCACCCGGCCGTTTATGTGCAGTGGCCGGGTGGGAAGTGGTTAAGTTGAATTTGTAATTTGGAACAGGTACATTTTTTAAGTGTAGCTCCAGCCAAAAAAAAATATTTTTAAGCTTTTAGGATAGCATAGGGAAGGGTTATCACCCCTGTAACATTTGTTTTGCTGTCTGTGCCCCTGTTCAGATTTCACCTCACTTTCTGTCCCAATGACAATTGGATTTGGAAAATTTTAGGGTTTTAGGGAAACAAGGATTGGTGATAAAGCATCAGTGGAGACACCTTTTTCCCATATTAACTCTTACAGGAGAGAATTTCCCTTCTTAGGGGTAGATTTCATCTCACTTCCTGTTGTCTCCCTCCGTTTGTAAGCAGGAGTCGTTTGTAAGTCGGATGTTTGTAAGTAGGGGACAGCCTGTATCAGGTTTTCAATGTAATCATTGATCAGGTAACAACCAGCTTGGAACTAAAACTCTCAAAAAATAAAAATTGACTGACTAAAAATTAAAAACTATATCCTGTGTGTTTAGGGATCAGTCATTCATTTCTGGAGTGATAGTACTGGGATTCAAGGGGCTTGAGCAGCCACATTCTTTAGAAGGTGAACCAGAAAAAAACTAACATAAACACAATAATTGTCTGACTAAAATGAAAATTATATTCTGTGGCAAAGTGAGAACTGTATGATTTATTTTGGGGTCAGTCGTAGATTTCTGGACTGGTACTGCTGGGATTTGCGCAGCTGTATTCTTTAGTAAACAAACCAAAAAAAGCCGTATGTAGCCTGATAAATAATAACTGACTAAAGATGAACAATCTATTTTGTGGCAAAGTGAGAATAGTATGCTTTGCTTTGTTTGTGGGTTACTCACTTGCTTCTGGATGGAATGCTTGAATCTATATTTTTGTTATACATAGTTCGACCCATAACTGTTTAGCCATATCAAAATGACAATACTATATATGTCTAGACAAAATTATCCTGCTGCGCTCCTCCATCCCGTGGTATAGCTGGGCATCGAAGCCCACCTCTTCTAAACTGTACAATGGGGTTGATTTACTAAAAATGGAGAGTACAAAATCTAGTGCAGCTCTGCATAGAAACCAGTCAACTTCCATTTTTTTTTTTTGTCAAAGCTTGATTGAAAAAGCTAGAAGCTGATTGGCTACAATGCGCAGCTGCACCAGATTTGTGCACTGCCCAGTTTCAGTAAATTAACCCCACTGGGTAAGAAGAGACAAAGGTGCACACCAGAAACATAGAGACATTCAATGAAATAAATAAGCATTCCGCAAGGACAAACAGCACACATAGGCAATCTCCCACTTGAGGCCATGCCACTGACACATTTCACCCCCCATACCGGGCTTAATCATAGGGGAGTCCCCTGTAGGGGGTGAAATGCATTAGCGATTTGCCCTCAAGTGGGAAGTTGCCTGTGTTTTGCTTGTCCTTACTGCTTGCTCATTAAATTAATTGAATTACTACATATGGTTTGCAAACTATAGCACAGATGGTGGATGCTGACTATATGCAGTCTGCTGCATATACAAACCTTTTGGTACTTTAAAAAAAAAAAGGTCTTCTTAATTTTACATGGACTCAGTGTCTTGTGAAATAATTCTTTCAAAGTAGAAAACCTTAGCCACACTTACTTGACCGATTACGGTCTATGCAATTTTATTTTCCTTGTCATGTGTTTCTTTGCTGCTGCTGGCGGCTCTCAGAAAGCCTGAACAGTGGCTGCCATAGACTGGAAGTAGCTGCTGTTCGCCCACCTATTTTCTGCCGTCTCCTTTGATTTTTCAATTGAAGGATGTCGACAGGAGAGGGCCGAGAGCACAAAGCATTATGTTAACTTCAGCTGCTTCATCAAGAAGTGGACAACATTTGAATAGTGTATGGCCAAGGTTATGTGAACATTCTTTAATTTTTTAGTAATCAATCCCTATGTGTTATTTTAATATTCCCTTTTAACTAAACTTGAGTGGTAATCAAAGTCCAGGTGGATGTATCTAAAAATAGGATCACACACAAACCACGACTTCTGAGCATGACAGATGAGAGCGAAGGGGAGGCCTCACTGTCAGAATCAGGCTCAGAATATGAACCTGTAGAAAGCAGCGGCACCCTGACAGCTAGCTGGGATGATGGTGAAGAGGCCTCACTGTCAGAATCAGGCACACTCAACCCTATGTTGCTGAATTGCTAGAAGCACGTGATCATGCACAGATGCAGCAGGGCACAAGTACTAGCGCTGCACTACTTTTTGGGGATAAGTACATCCTAGACTTTTAGACACCAGCACTGCAGTATTTCATGGTGAAGCGACAATCACCAGCAGTGCAGTACAAGCTGGTGAGGTGGCCAATACTAGTAGTGTAATGCAACCACAGCCACCAAGAATTCGAGCACAGGCCCATAGAGCCCATAAGTAGCCTTACAAAGGTGCTTGTTAACCCTAATTGGCTACACCCAAAATCAGAAGC
Source organism: Lithobates septentrionalis (assembly GCA_037952835.1). Classification (NCBI taxonomy): domain Eukaryota; kingdom Metazoa; phylum Chordata; class Amphibia; order Anura; family Ranidae; genus Lithobates; species Lithobates septentrionalis. The sequence continues at coordinate 8,865 of JBBDGP010005246.1, read as the reverse complement.
ACCCACTATCCTCCCATTCACAGCCCAGCCCTGTGTTCAGGTGGAAACAGCCAACTTTACAACACCCCTTGACATTTTTGATCCGTTTTTTACTGAAGACCTCTGTAATTTGTTTGTGGGCACTTTCCACACACTTTCCGAATTTAAAACTTTTTTGGGCCTAACCCTTAACATAGCCATTACAAAAATAAATGACTTACGGTCAAGTGGTACACATACCCGATTCATTAAATGCCCATGTTCTCGGCTGCAATGGCCCAGGAAAAGATATGAGATGGTAATGATTTATGCATTTCAGTGACAACAACCTCTGTCATCCTCGGGGTGACCCCGACTATGATCGGCTCCAAAAAATTCAGCCCCTCATAATTACCTGTCCCAGAAATTTGCAGATGTGTATACACCCCCAATAAAACATCTGCATAGATGAGTGCCTTGTACATGTTACTGGCAGGCTTGCAATCAAGCAATCTCTTGATTCTTGTTCTAGATATGGGGTCAAAATGTATAGGTTCTGTGAGCAGGGGCGTTGCTAGGTGGGAAAAAGACCAGGGGCTTCAGCCCAAAGAACAAGCCCGGCGGCGGGGGTGTTAGGCTCACTTGCTGGTTGCTGCCTGGCTCACCAGTGCCCATCCATGCTGACCACTAAACTGACCATTACACTGACCTACCAGACCCCCCCTGACACCTACATTGATCCCCCTGACACATACATTAACCACCCCTGTAACAGGTGACCTCTTGACACTCCTGCAGCTCAGCCTTACCTGTGTAGTGTAGCCCATCTCATTCATGACCACTTCCAGACAGCAGGCTGCACGCACCAGGGAGCGAGAGCCAGGATAGGAGAGCCACTCCGTTGCCCGCCTATTTACACAAAGCGAGCGGGGATCTCCCAGTGCCCAGCGCAGCTGCAGTGTCATTCCTGCCTCCTCCTGGACCTGGCAGTACCTATGATGGACGTCACCCGTTCCGCTGTCTCAGCACTGGACTAGTGGGACGTCCATCATAGGAGCTGGGTCCCGGAGGGGGGACTTTTTGTATGCCACTCGGCCATGCTGGATAAGCGGGAGATCGTTCCCTGTTGCCTGTGTAAAAGGCTTAGCGCTAATAATGCATTTAGGAATATCACGACCCAGGCTTTTTGGGGACACACTCAGGGCTCCAGCCCACCCCCCCAACGCCACTATACACACTGATTTAGAATTTATGAGGGAAAAAAGTCAAGAGCAGCCCCCAGGATGCACTACATAGGGAGCAGTGGTAGGATAGTGTGGGACTTGTTGTCACCCTTGTTTTGTGTGGGGTACCATCTGTACATGGACAACCTTTATACAAACCTACCACTTTTTTAGACATTTGTATTTGACCCGTCTTCCATCCTCCCAGACACAGTGGTCCAAATTCACAGTTTCTGGCATAGTTAAAAAGCCTCTCTGCGTCCACAACCATAATCTACCTATGGGAGGTGTAGACTTCAACAACCAAATGATAAAGCCGTATTTAGCATCTCGCAGAGCTGACACTGGTACAAAAAAGTGTCTATATACAGGTGCATTTCAAAAAATTTGAATATCATCAAAAAGTTCATTTATTTCAGTAATTCAATTCAAAAAGTGAAACTCATATATATTATAGATTCATTACACCCAGAGTGATATATTTCAAGCATTTCTTTTAAAGTGGTTGTAAAGTCAGGATGATAAAACACTGCCATCCCCTCTGTTTCATCAAGATCTACAGGACTGTGGGGGTTATTTACGAAAGGCAAATCCACTTTGCACTACAAGTGCACTAAATGTGCACTTTCAAGTGCAGTCGCTGTAGATCTGAGGGAGATATGCAGGGGAAATAAAAAAAAGGATCTTAGCTTGCACATGATTTGATGATAAAATCAGCAGAGCTTCCCCTCATTTCAGATCTTCCCCTCAGATCTACAGTGACTGCACTTCCAAGTGCACTTGTAGTGCAAAGTGGATTTGCCTTTCATAAACAACCCCCTATGTGTCAGTTTTTTTAAATTCTAATCGTAAATACTTTATCTCACAGCAATGATTTGCAGTCGCGTGACATTTCTCAGCTCTCTTCCCCACTGTAAGGAATGTGGAGGGAGGGGCTGAGATAACCCTCTGACATCAGCCGGCCAGCAGAGGAAATGTCACGTGACCACTGTGAAAGAAGGTATTTACGATTAGTTTTAAAAAAACTGACACCTTGTTTAGATCCTGATAAAACAGAGTGGATGCAAGTTACTTTTAAAAGGTATTTCAAGTGACAGGGAAGAGCAGTAGGAGGAGAGGGGCGTGTAGGTTATCGCTCTCACACACAGGCATCAGAACTGACAGGCAGAGAGGAGAGGGAGAGACAGAGAGCAGACAGCGTGATGACAGAGGCACGCAAACTGACCATGGTATCATGGATCAGCAGCCATGATAAATGTGATCAGTTTACAGAGGGGAGGGCATCAACCGCCACGTATTTCAGATGATAGAGGGACAAATTACACAGCACAAGCCCTGTGCTGTTTAAAATGCTTTAAAAGGAACAGGATATATATATATATATACAGTGGGGATGGAAACTATTCAGACCCCCTTAAATTTTTCACTCTGTTATATTGCAGCCATTTGCTAAAATCATTTAAGGTCATTTTTTTTCCTCAATGTACACACAGCACCCCATATTGACAGAAAAACGCAGAATTGTTGACATTTTTGAAGATTTATTAACAAAGAAAAACTGAAATATCACACGGTCCTAAGTATTCAGTATTTAGTAGAAGCACCCTTTTGATCTAATACAGCCATGAGTCTTTTTTGGAAAGATACAAGTTTTTCACACCTGGATTTGGGGATCCTCTGCCATTCCTCCTTGCAGATCCTCTCCAGTTCTGTCAGGTTGGATGGTAAACATTGGTGGACAGCCATTTTTAGGTCTCCCCAGAGATGCTCAATTGGGTTTAAGTCAGGGCTCTGGCTGGGCCATTTAAGAACAGTCACAAATTTGTTGAGAAGCCACTCCATTATTTTAGCTGTGTGCTTAGGGTCATTGTCTTGTTGGAAGGTAAACCTTCGGCCCAGTCTGAAGTCTTGAGCACCCTGGAGAAGGTTTTCATCCAGGATATCCCTGTACTTGGCCGCATTCATCTTTCCCTCGATTGCAACCAGTCGCTCTGTCCCTGCAGCTGAAAAACACCCCCACAGCATGATGCTGCCACCACCATGCTTCACAGTTGGGACTGTATTGGAGAGGCGATGAGCAGTGCCTGGTTTTCTCCACACATACCGCTTAGAATTAAGGCCAAAAAGTTCTATCTTGTTCTCATCAGACCAGAGAATCTTATTTCTGACCATCTTGGAGTCCTTCAGGTGTTTCAAACTCTATGCGTGCTTTCATGTGTCTTGCACTGAGAAGAGGCTTCCGTCGGGCCACTCTGCCATAAAGCCCCGACTGGTGGAGGGCTGCAGTGATGGTTGACTTTCTACAACTTTCTTCCATCTCCCGACTGCATCTCTGGAGCTCAGCCACAGTGATCTTTGGGTTCTTCTTTACCTCTCTCACCAAGGCTCTTCTTCCCGATAGCTCAGTTTGGCTGGACGGTCAGCTCTAGGAAGGGTTCTGGTCATCCCAAACATCTTCCATTTAAGGATTATGGAGGCCACTGTGCTCTTAAGAACCTTAAGTGCAGCAGAAATTTTTTTGTAACCTTAGCCAGATCTGTGCCTTGCCAAAATTCTGTCTCTGAGTTCTTCAGGCAGTTCCTTTGACCTCATGATTCTCATTTTCTCTGACATGCACTGTGAGCTGTAAGGTCTTATATAGACAGGTGTGTGGCTTTCCTAATCAAGTCCAATCAGTATAATCAAACACAGCTGGAGTCAAATGAAGGTGTAGAACCATCTCAAGTATGATCAGAAGAAATGGACAGCACCTGAGCTAAATATATGTGTGTCACAGCAAAGGGTCTGAATACTTAGTACCATGGGATATTTCAGTTTTTCTTTTTTAATAAATCTGCAAAAATGTCAACAATTCTGTGTTTTATGGGGTACAGTCAATATGGGGTGCTGCGTGTACATTAATGAGGAAAAAAATGAACTTAAAGCGGAGTTCCACACAAAAATGGAACTTCCGCTTTTCGGAACCCTCCCCCCCTCCGGTGTCACATTTGGCACCTTTCAGGGGGGAGGGGGGTGCAGATACCTGTCTAAGACAGGTATTTGCACCCACTTCTGGCATAGACTCCCATGGGAGTCTATGCCTCTTCCCGTCCCCACCGCGCTGTCTGCTGGGAACACACAGCTCCCAGGAGAGAGCGGGGACCACTAGGGACACGCAGCGCGACTCGCGCATGCGCAGTAGGGAAACGGGAAGTGAAGCCGCAACGCTTCACTTCCTGATTCCCTCACCTAGGATGGCGGCCGCAGCTGCCGAGAACCGAGCAGGTTCTCGGCGTCCCCTGCCGACATCACTGGACTGTGGGACAGGTAAGTGGCCATGTATTAAAAGTCAGCAGCTGCAGTATTTGTAGCTGCTGGCTTTTAATATTTATTTTTTTTTGGCGGTGTGGGTGAACCCCCAAATGATTTTAGCAAATGGCTGCAATACAACAAAGAGTGAAAAATTGAAGGGGGTCTGAATACTTTCCATCGTGTGTGTGTGTGTATATATATATATATTATTTTAGGGTTACAAATGCTTTAATTGTGATGATTATGGCTTACAGCTAGTGAAAACCCAAAATTCAGTATCTCAGAAAATTGTAATATTATGAAAAAGCTCAATATTATAGGCTCATGGTGTCACGCAGCTAATCAGCTCAAAACACCTGTAACTGTGCCTTTTAAATGGTCTCAGTCTGGTTCAGTAGGTTACACAATCATGGGGAAGACCGCTGACTTGACAGTTGTCCAGAAAACAGTCATTGACACCCTCCACAAGGAGGGTAAGTCACAAAAGGTCATTGCTAAAGAAGCTTGCTGTCCACAGAGTGATATATCCAAGCATATTAACCACTTGAAAACTGGGCACTTAAACCCCCTTCCTAACAGGTACAATTTTCAGCTTTCGGTGCTCTCACACTTTGAATAACAATTACTCAGTCATGCAACACTGTGCCCATATGAAATCATTTTTTGATAAATATCCTTTTTTTTCTCACACAAACAGAGCTTTCTTTTGGTGGTATTTAATCACCGCTGGGTTATTTTTTGCGCTATAAATTAAAAAAGACCGAAAATTCTGTAAAAAAAAAAATAGTTTTCTTTGTTTCTGTTATGAAATTTAGCAAATTAATAATTTTTCTTCATAAATTTTAGCCAAATGTTATACTGCTACATATCTTTGGTACAAATAATTCAAATCGGTGTATATTTTTTGGTCTTTGTGAAAGTTATAAAGTCTACAAGCTATGGTGCCAATCACTGAAAATTGATCACACCTGATGCACTGACAGCCTAGCTCATTTCTTGAGACCCTAACAAGCCAGGAAAGTACAAATACCCCCTAAATGACCCCTTTTTGGAAAGTAGACATTTAAAGGCATTTAGAAAGAGGCATGGTGAGTTTTTTGAAGTTGTAATTTTTTCCCCACAATTCTTTGCAATATCAAGATTTTTTCCCTTTTTTTTCATAAAATTGTTATATTAGCAGGTTATTTCTCACACACAGCATATGCATACCACAAATTACACCCCAAAACACATTCTACTACTACTCCTGAGTACGGTGATACCACATGTGTGAGACTTTTACACAGCCTGGCCACATACAGAGGCCCAACATGCAGGGAGCGCCATCAGGCGTTCTTGCAGCAAGAAGGGGTCTGACCCGGAGTAGCGAACAGAGAAGGTATGCCACATCCCATAATAAAGCACAACAAACAATGGGTTCCCCTCAGGTGGGATTTTTAAGGCATTACCAAAAAAGCGTTCATAGTATGTATGAAAAAAGAAAATTTTATTCCAAAATACACACACATAGTACAAAAATACCGAATGACAAAGTCAATTCAAGCATAAAAAAATATACATATATACAAGTGCATCAAAAACAGCATGTGGGGGACAGAAAATAATCACAATGGACAAACATATAAGCATGGGATGAGATGGGTCTCACTAAACCGACGCGTTTCGGAAAATCCTTCGTCAGGGTTTGACAAGTGAGGTTTGTCATCTGTTTGATATTACAGAAGCAAAGAACACAAAGTAGTTAGCATTCCATATACATGTGACATAATATGTCCCTCATACCTCATATGTGAGAATGGACTCACTTACCCGATGCAAGTGTTTACAAAGAGATTCAAAGCAAAAGAACAGCTCTGCTGTGGTATCCCAGGCCGTATGTGTCTCCAGCCAATCCAATTGAGAGTAAACGGAGTATTAGAAGGGGTTCATGTGGAGGACACACTATCCCTAGATGCTGAAACACGCCACGTCCAAATTAGGGCGCAGCGTCTGTGCGTGGGCTGGGGTCCACAGAAATCTTCGGACCTAAGACCAAGCAAACAGTATCATGAGGAGTGGTAAAGAGTTGGGGGTGAGCACCCCCATAGGACTGGTACAAAAAACCTATCTGTGTGTAGAGGCTAAGGATCAAAAAGAAACATACCTGGGATCTGGAGCCGCAAAAAACACCTACAGGAAGTACCGTAGGGGGAAGGGAGGAGGGCACGAAGGGTACCTTGCTGACCGTCAAGCAGACATCATGAAAGGGATCTGGTGTTGGGAGGAAACGGGGGATCATTGTTTAAAAAGGCCCGTAATGCAAAAGATATATGTACATGGGTTGTGGTATATACAACCACACCACACAAGAGAAAATGATCAGAAGGGTAGAGAGCTCCCCAAACAGTCAAAGGAGCAAAAAGCTTCCCCGCAGTACCCCCAATCCGACAGATGACTTACCTTAACAGCTAGGAGCCCAGCGTGAGTGCAACATCCTCCTCCGATCACAGGGTCAGAGTGGATGAGCTCCGCTATTTATCCCCACTAGAGGTGAGGCCAGCTGATTGCAACAGCAAACAGCTGTGTGCATCATGTACACCCTGGGCTCCCTCCTCCCATTCGGCACCAGCTGACAGGAGATCCGCCCCTAGGCAGATCTCCTGTCATCCTGGTCCAATGGTGGGCCCCCTGGGAGTGGACCGCGCCACGCCCCCCCAAAAAAGGGAGCGAACGGCGCCGATACTGACCCCACACCGCGCATGCGCACCAGTGATGCTGGAGCGCATCGTCGCGGCTGACGTCACGGCGCCGCGTCCCGGAGGCGCGCGCCGCCGTCCACTCCCACCAGCACGGGAAGCCAGGACCGGAACCAGCTGACGCTGAACCCGGTCAGGACGAGGGGAACAGGATCCGTTCCCCTAGTGTGTCCCAAAAAAGGGGACAGCCTTCCCGTGCTGGGTCCACGCACAGTGACGGCAAAAGGGCGGTGCCTAGAAAAAAGGGAAAAAACGCATGTGCCAACAACAGTACAAAAGGTTGCAGGCTTACACTTTCATACAAGCCAAGGTCACATAAGCATATTGGATGTCAATTGGTGCCACGAGGGCGTGGGAGAACACAGCAGAGCCTTGACATGGGGAGAAAAGAGCATAGAACTCCTGAGCAAATAAATGAACACATAAATGAAATAAAATAAAATAAAATAAAAGGGGGAACAGAACCCAACACTACAGCGTGCCTGGGGCACGATAAACATCACAAGGGATACCCCCAGTGACCTGCCACACCCGAAACCTGGGCATACACATAGGTCCCTCTCATCTAGAGCCCCAAATTGAGTTCCTACTATGGACATAGCGTACGGGTAAGTAGAGCATAAAAGTTGTAAGGGCAAAGATGGAGACAGGTCAAGGGCCTAAAGTCAGATAACCCACAAATCGTATGGCAGGACCTGGGGCATGCACACAGCCAAAGACTCAAGAAAGGATCTATCTTTCCATGCTCCCAGAGTCAAAGCCCTCCAAAAAGGGCTTAAAACAAGTGGAGTCATTGAGTCCAGGGGGTCTGGTCGCCTTTAAATTGTAGATCCACCTCAGTTCAAGTTGGAGGAGATCCTTATTCCAATCTCCTCCTCTCCAGCCTGGGTGGACCCGATCCAAGATCAAAAATTTGATTCTTGGGAATTCTCCCTGGTGGACCAGGGCCGTATGTCTCCCCAGTGGTAAGTCGGGGTCACATGTCTGCATGCTTCTGATGTGGCGGTATGCCCTATGCCAGAATTCCAATTTGGTTTTTCCGACATAGAAACATCCGCAGTCACACCAGAGCATGTAGACCACTCCCTTCGTCTTACAGTTGGCAAAATGTTTGGGCCTGAAAACGCTACCGTTAGGTAACGTGGGGTTTTTTGTAGTAAACATGAATCTGCAGTATCCACAGGCTCCACACATGAAGGTGCCCCTATACTTACAATGCTGGGCAAACTTGGCATCCCTAAATTCGCTTCTCACCAGTCTAGAGGATAGAGAGGTGGCCCTCCTAAAGGTAAAGAGGGGGCTTTCAGGGAGAAGTATCTGTAGGTTAGGGTCCATAGTGAGAATGTGCCAATACTTAGACACAATTCTCTTGATTTCAATGTGTTGGTTACAATACTTGGTGATAATACATAGAGATTTGTCCTGACTTTTGTTTTTTTGTGAATAGATTAAGGTCTGCCTGGTATGTGTGATGGCCCGTTTGTAGGCTTTTTTGAGGGAGGTGCGCGAATACCCTCTCTCAAGAAGTCTCGCACGCAGATTATTGGCCTCTATCCTAAAAGTCGCTTCATCGGTGCAGTTTCTACGTACCCTCAAATATTGGCTGTAGGGTATTGATTTAATGAGACTGGGTGGATGAAAGCTAGAGGCATGCAGGA
>JBBDGP010005245.1:0-88512 GCA_037952835.1 Lithobates septentrionalis | reverse complement strand
GAATGCTTAAAGTGAAACAATAAAAATAAAATATACATTTAAACATCGTGCCTGGGGGGGTCCCCTTAGTCTGCCTGTAGCACATTTTTCCTATGTTTAGAAAAGTACTGCAGCAAAATGACATTTCTAAAGTAAAAAATGTCATTAAAAATTGCTCACGGCTGTAATGTATTGCCAGATCCCGGCAATATTCATAAAAAATAATTTTAAAAAACAGCGTTGCCCCCCCCCCCCCCCTCCAAGTCCATACCAGGCCCTTTGGGTCTGGTATAGATATTAAGGTGAACTCCATGCCAATTTTTTTTTTTAAATGGCATGGGGGTCCCCCACCTAAATCCATACCAAACCCAAATTGACCACAGTAATCAGGGATCAGCAGCCTTGATTACCGTGGTCAGCACACCAAGGGGGACACAGGAAGAGGCAGGATCAAGAAGATTTTTTACAGCTTAGAGAAGGACAGGTTAGACAGCACAAGCACTGTGCTGTTTAACCTGCCATAAGGGAACAGGATTTTTTTTTTTTTTTAAGGGTTACAACCGCTTTAACTATGTGGTTTTACCACCTCCCAAACTGCAAATATAAATTAACCCTTACTGTTCTGAGCCCCCTATAAAGATGCTTTCACACTGATGTGCCGCAGTTTACCTAAACTGTGGGTGCAGCGCAGTGCATCTGCGACTTTCCTGGGTTAGTTGCGCTTTTCCATAGACTTCTACTATATCCTGCAGGTGTGGTACGCTTTCAGAAGGCACACCAAAACTCCTTCATTCAGAAGGTGCACCAAACCCACAGGATATAATAAAAGCCTATGGCTAAGCTCAGCTAACCCGCAGGAAAGCTGTAGGTACACTGCACTGCACCCATGGTGTGGGTAAACCGCAGCACATCAGTATGAAAGCAGCCCTATACTATTATGCCTAGTATATTTCTTCACAATGACCTGAAGATCTCTTCTTTCCTGCTGCTGGAACCGCTCTGGAGACCGGGAGCCAGGATAAGAGATGAGGTGCAGTTGGTATAACTCCGCATGGGACAGGAGCCAGCAATACAGAGGAGGCATCGGCTTATGCAGCTCGTGCTCCCTACTACAGCTCCAACTTTACAAGTAGTCCCTCTACATTGCATTCTGTTTGAAGCTCTAAAATAGTGGGTCAGCAAGCCCAGACTGCAATCTACCAGTCACTTGTTCACGATCTACTGGTAGATTGCGATCTACAGGTTGCTGCCCCCCACCAAGAAATGGAAGAAGACGTATGCTCACATGGTTTGCAGATTTCAGAGAAAAGCTGTTAAATAATACCTGCATGTATTACAATAAAAAGAAATGCTGAGAATGTTTTTTTTTTTAAGCAAAAAGAAGTAACTGCAAAAGTCCATCAAAGATAGGAAAAAGACAAAATATGGAAATAACTGTATCTGTGAAATATAACATTATTACTGAAAAAGTACTAAAAAGCTAGTTTTTGTGGATTTCTAAGTACAGAGGCTGTACTTCTGCTGGGGTTCTATAATCCGGATATTCTTAATGTGTGAAGATGAAATGGTAAATTATCACAGCCCAGGGCAGCCTGGAATAATGATCTGTTTTTACTCCTAATTTCCATTCAGTATTACATGTATAGCTCCTTTTTGTTAGCAAAATGACTCCATCTGCTGTGACCTTCTCCCACGGCTACTCCAGACATGCCATGTTCCTAAAGCCGCGTACACACGAGCGGAATGTCCGACAGAAAAAGTCAGACGGAAGCTTTTCATTGTCTATTCCGATCGTGTGTAGGCCTCATCAGACTTTTTTTTTCGAAAATTCTGACGGACATAGACACGGAACATGTTCTAAATATTTCTAATGGAACCAATTCCTATCGGGAAAACCGATCGTCTGTATGCTGTTTCGGCGGACCAAAAACGGCGCATGCTCTGAAGCAAGTACGAGACGGAAGCTATTGGCTAGTGGCTATTGAACTTCCTTTTTTTAGTCCCGTCGTAAGTGTTGTACGTCACCACGTTCTTGACGGTCGGACTTTGGTCGGACTTTGGTTTGACCATGTGTAGGTAAGACCGCTTGAATGGAATTCCGTCGGAGTTCCATCGGAGAAACCTTCGGAGTTTATTCCGACGGCAAAATCGGTCGTGTGTACGCGGCATTACAAGTTGTTCTGCCAGTCTACCACAACAATTCACACTAGCTAGTAAGTATACTTACCCAGAGAAAGACTGCATGTCATTACAAAAATTTCCTGCTTACATGCTAGAAACCCCTTCAAAGAGGCAAGCTAATGGAAGATAATAATCTTTCTTGCATTCCTGACACTTTATTTTCCTAAGATTGTATCTAGATATCTAAAAAAGCCACTCGGCTGTTATCCCGGAGGAGAGGGAGGGGACGTCCCCCCCCCCCTCCCGCCACCTCCTGTCGCTCTGAACGGGGCTTCCGTCCCACCTGGAGTCCCAATCATCGATCCGCCTCTTCCGGCGGCTAGGGACAGACTGGCACAAAGCCGGAAACGGCTTCGTTCCAGTCTCCTGATTGTAAACACAGAAGCGACGTCACGATGTCACTTCCTGTTTACTCAGCCGCCAATGGCGCCGGTTTTAAAAAAAAAAACAGTATTCAGATTCGCCGAAAACGGCAGTCTAAATACTTTAAAGTGCAAAGGAGGGATCGGGGGTCTTTTAGACCCCCGATCCCTCCATAAAGAGTACCTGTCACCAAGTATTACTGTCACAAGGGATGTTTACATTCCTTGTGACAGCAATAAAAGTGATCAATTTTTTTTTTTTTTTTAAACACAATTTAATAATATAAAAATAAATAATAATAATAAAAAACATTTTTTAAAGCGCCGCCATCCCCACGAGCTTGTGCAGCAAAGAAAACACATACAGAAGTCGTACCCGCATATGTAAACGGTGTTCAAATCACACATGTGAGGTATCTCCGCAATCGTCACAGCGAGAGCAATAATTCTAGCACTAGACCTCCTCTGTAACTCTAACCTGGTAACCGTAAAAAAAATTTAAAGTGTCGCCTATGGAGATTCTTAGGTACTGTAGTTTGTCGCCATTCCACGAGTACGTGCAATTATAAAGCGTGACATGTTTGGTATCTATTTACTCGGCGTAGCATCATCTTTCACATTATAAAAAAAAATTGGGCTAACTTTACTGTTTCATTTTTTAAAAATTCATGAAAGTGTCCCTTTCCCCAAAAAGTTGCGTTTAAAAAAAACGCTGCACAAATACCGTGTGACATAAAATATTGCAACAATCGCCATTTTATTCTCTAGATTCTGTGCTAAAAAAATATACAGTGGGGACAGAAAGTATTCAGACCCCCTTAAATTTTTCGCTCTTTGTTCTATTGCAGCCACTTGCTAAAATCATTTAAGTTAATTTTTTTTTCCTCATTAATGTACACACAGCACCCCATATTGACAGAAAAACACAGAATTGTTGACATTTTTGCAGATTTATTAAAAAAGAAAAACTGAAATATCACATGGTCCTAAGTATTCAGACCCTTTGCTGTGACGCTCATATATTTAACTCAGGTGCTGTCCATTTCTTCTGATCATCCTTGAGATGGTTCTACACCTTCATTTGAGTCCAGCTGTGTTTGATTATACTGATTGGACTTGATTAGGAAAGCCACACACCTGTCTATATAAGACCTTTCAGCTCACAGTGCATGTCAGAGCAAATGAGAATCATGAGGTCAAAGGAACTGCCTGAAGAGCTCAGAGACAGAATTGTGGCAAGGCACAGATCTGGCCATGGTTACAAAAAATTTCTGCTGCACTTAAGGTTCCTAAGAGCACAGTGGCCTCCATAATCCTTAAATGGAAGACGTTTGGGACGACCAGAACCCTTCCTAGAGCTGGCCGTCCGGCCAAACTGAGCTATCGGGGGAGAAGAGCCTTGGTGAGAGAGGTAAAGTAGAACCCAAAGATCACTGTGGCTGAGCCACAGATGCAGTTGGGAGATGGGAGAAAGTTGTAGAAAGTCAACCATCACTGCAGCCCTCCACCAGTGGGGTCTTTATGGCAGAGTGGCCCGACGAAAGCCTCTCCTCAGTGCAAGACACATGAAAGCCTACATGGAGTTTGCTAAAAAAAACACCTGAAGGACTCCAAGATGGTGAGAAATAAGATTCTCTGGTCTGATGAGACCAAGATAGAACTTTTTGGCCTTAATTCTAAGCTGTATGTGTGGAGAAAACCAAGCACTGCTCATCACCTGTCCAATACAGTCCCAACAGTGAAGCATGGTGGTGGCAGCATCATGCTGTAGGGGTGTTTTTCAGCTGCAGGGACAGGACGACTGGTTGCAATTGAGGGAAAGATGAATGCGGTCAACTACAGGGATATCCTGGACGAAAACCTTCTCCAGAGTGCTCAGGACCTCAGACTGTGCTGAAGGTTTACCTTGCAACAAGACAACGACCCTAAGCACACAGCTAAAATAATGAAGGAGTGGCTTCACAACAACTCCGTGACTGTTCTTGAATGGCCCAGCCAGAGCCCTGACTTAAACCTAATTGAGCATCTCTGGAGAGACCTAAAAATGGCTGTCCACCAACGTTTACCATCCAACCTGACAGAACTGGAAAGGATCTGCAAGGAGGAATGGCAGAGGATCCCCAAATCCAGGTGTGAAAGACTTGTTGCATCTTTCCCAAAAAGACTCATGGCTGTAAACACCAAATGTCAGAAATAGGCTTAGTCATGAAAAGGATACCTGTTGTTAGCCTTCCAATGCTTCTTACTGCGATAGCCAGCTATAGATGGGGTCAAGTGGCGTCTTTTTTTGTATCACTGTCATGTTTTTTAGTCAGGCAACGTACTGACACCTTTGCAGCCATTGTGCTATATGCTGGGTGTTCAGTGTGCCCCTGTACCTTTTAAGAAGGGGTGGCTCCCCTTCAGTCCACCTACTCTCACCTATCTATCAGAATGCATATGCCTCCACTGTGTGGACGCTTATAAGTTAGTGTTAGGTACCACAGATACCAGGGTGCCTTAATGAGGCTCTGTGGCTTACGCAAGCAAATGTGTGCAGACTAAACTGCTGCTTTTAACGCATACTGTTAGACAGATTATTTGGTTGTCTGCGGGCTGGTCGGTAAGTTAAAGCGGAGCTCCACCTTAAAAAAAAAAAAATATTAAAAGCCAACAACTACACATACTGCAGCTGCTGACTTTTAATAAATTGACACTTGCCTGACCCAGAGTCCAGCGATATCGGCAGCCGAAGCCGATCGATCGCTCGTCTCTCGGCTGCCCCCACCGCCATCCTCAGTCAGGGAATCAGGAAGTAAAGCATTGCGGCTTCACTGCCCGGTTCCCTACTGCGCATGCGCGAGTCGCGCTGCGCGTCTTCACTGGTCCCCGTTGTGTTCTGGAAACTGTGTGGGGGGGGGGCCGGGTATCTGCGGCTATTCTGCGGCTATCTATGCCCGGAAGTGGGTGCAGATACCTGTATTAGACAGGTATCTGCACCCCCCTCCCCCCTGAAAGGTGGCAATTGTGGCACCAGATGGGGGGAGGAATCCTATGAGCAGAAGTTCCACTTTAGGGTGAAACTCCGCTTTAAGCTTGTTTTTTTCTTGGATTTATCCTTGCCTTTGTTTATACACAGGGCTTTTTTTCTCAGAGAATAGGTGCAGGAACTCGACCATGCCAACCACACACACATACCTTCCAAATGGCATCAAATAGTAGCTCTTCCCTCTGCATGCAACCCCCTCCCTCCACTGCCATCACCATCTGTCATATGTCTTACCTTTGTTGCAATATTAAGCTTAAACACCTATTCGGCTGTAGTACCTGCCAGCATACTATACTATACTATACTATAGTCACTTGCAAGGGGGATCATGCAGTAACTGGTCGCCAGGGAAAAAATGGAGACCACAGTGGGTGCAGCCTACCATGCACCCTCTCCTGCCTATGACTGCACTGAACCCTGGGCACCTGTTCTGTATCTCCCTTGTCCCTGTCAGGCACTCAGTGGGATCTGAGCAGGAGATCTGACCTGTGGGAGCTACTGGGAGATAAGCTATCACTTGTAAACACAGAAGCTGGACTTCAGTGTTACCAAGTGATAGTGGTGAGCAGGGAGCAGAAGACCTGATGCCAGAGGAGGTGGAACTGAGTTCCCCCTAGTTCCTGCTGAAAAAAAGCCCTGTTTATACATGGTATGGAGGAACCTTGCAGAGTAAAATGTTGACTGGCTTTTGTTCATTTGAGAATTGCTTATCTCTTATACAAGTCTATAGGAATGCTACAGCAACTGAGGCTGTTCAAATGCAGGTCAACTGCATCTGCAATGAATTCTGAACAATCTCAGAAGCATCTACTCTGCATTTTCTAACTGAAACCGGTTAATACAGGTCCTAAGGGGCTTACAGCTCAACTAATCCCTACAATTTAACTGTTCCAAGGCATGCCCTGAATGATAACTGTCACATTTGCTTTGCAAAGCTATCAAATGGCTGGTGTCACAACTGATCACGTGCAGCACTATGGCAACTGCTAATCAAACAAAGGCTAACATGGCAGCTTCCTTGCTTTAAAGTTTAGGTGGGTTTAGTTCCACTTTAAATTAAAAGTGTTCTAACAAGTAACTTTTTGTTGCCCGTGGCAACTATTTAGAATCTTTGTTTCATTTTCTAACCACAAACTCAAGATATTATGTTTGGAAGCTGAATGGATGCAATGAGGGAAAAATTTTCTTTAGCACATTTTCATACATAAGCCTGAAGTCATTTTTAGCCCAGGACAATTCTATCCTAGGCTCTGCTCATTCTATCATGTCATTATTTTATTAACCACTTCAATTCCAGGCACTTTCGCCCCTTTCTACCCAGGAAAATTTTCAGCTTTCAGCGCTTTCACACTTTGAATGACAATTGCGCGGTCATACAACATGTACCCAAACGAAATTTTTTCAATTTTCTTCCCACAAATAGAGCTTTCTTTTGGTGGTATTTGATCACTGGCGCTTTTATTTTTTGCTAAACAAACTAAAAAAGACCGAAATTTTGGGGAAAAAAAGTTTTTCTTTGTTTCTGTTATAAAATTTAGTTTTCTTCTTCACTGACGGATACTGATGAGGCGACACTGATGGGCAGATAAATGGCACTGGATAGGCAGCACTGATGAGGAGCTACTGACCTGCATTACTGATTGGCATCTGAAGGGCACTGACAGGCATTACTGATGGGGCACTGATTGGCATATTTATGGGCACTGATTGGCACTGTTATGGGCACTGATTGGCACTTTTGGCACTGACAGGCGTTGTTGATGGAGCACAGACTGGCAGCTGATGGGCACTGATTGGCAGCTTATGGGCACATCTGATGGGGGCTGTGCTGATAATCAATGTTCTGATTATCAGCACAGACCCCCCCCCCGCCAACAGGAAGAGCCGCTGATTGCTCTCCCTGTCAACGCGAACCGAGGAAAGACGTTTACCAGCACTTCCTGGTTCACGTGATGATCAGCTGTGATTGGTCACAGCTGATCACATGGTAAGAAGCCTCCGTCAGAGGCTCCATACCACGATCGGAGATGCGGTGTGTCAGACTGACACACAGCACCAGCGACCAATCCCCCCCGCGGCCGAGCACCGGCATGTTATCCTGCTGGACGTCATAAGATGCCAGTCAGGATAACAAAACCACCGCCCGGCCGTCATTCTGCTATTGGCCGGGCGGGAAGTGGTTAAAGAAAACTAATGCTAGAATATGTGTTGAAGAAATAAACTGTGTGTGTTATATGCAGAGCTAGTTTTCAACTGTACAGACCACTAAACAAGAGAAAGGAGAGGAGGTGTCTTGTTTCTTAATCCATAGAGAACTTTCGGACCCCTCTCTAGATCCCCCTTGGCCCTACAATTTTCTTGTTAAATTCAGCCACACATATCCAAAGGTTGTTAGAAGAGGGTAATCTCATGAGAATTTGTAAATGTTGAGGCTTGGTAATGCTCTCTCCAACTCTGCTGCAATAGGTTGTGGCCCATGGGCACCATTATGGGAAATGCAGCTCTGCATAACCCTCAAAACACTGCAACTAAAACTAGCTTGTTTCTTTGGAGCAATGTGTCACTGATACTTGCCTCTGATAGAAATAATCAGTCAAAGAATCTGGCATTGGTAAGATTTGGTTTGACAATGGACAGCATATCGGAGTCATTTACAAAAACAACTCACAGTGACCAAAATGACTTAAACATAGAACATAGAAGAGTGACAACAGGAAAAAGACCAAGTTGTCCATCAAGTCTGCTCCATGCATTTTTTTATTTGTTTGTCAGAGTATAGATTTACTATGTTTGTCCCAAGTGTGTTTTAATCCACCTACAGAAATCACAGATTGGGGTACAGGGCCGCTGTGATTGGCCTAATCACAGTGATCCCAATGTAAACACAGGTTGTCGGCTGCAGCCTGTCAAGTCTCCCCTCTCACAGATTGCTGTGAGAGGAGAGTGTGTAGTACAGTGCTGTGTACTATACTACACACTAAAAAAGTGAAGAAAAAAAACACTGCTCTCTGTCATCAGAGCAGTGCAGTGTCACTAATGTGATATATGGTACTTATCAGGGCTGGGCTCAGCCCCTCCTTCTCAGAGCTGGCCGTTCACCTGTCGGCTAATTGCCAGCTCCTATCTCTCCACAGTTACTCAGCTGTTGATGATATGTACTCTCTGTATATACTATATATCCATTGTCCTATATATCTCTATATACTATATCCCCCGTATATACCCAGAAATAGAGGTGTGACGTGTACTCTCTGTATATATTATATATCCACTGTCCTATATATCTATTTACTTTATCCACTATTATACTTTATTCCACTGCTAATACAGTATATACTCCGCATTGACCTTGTATACCGCTTTTCTCTCTGAGGACTCCAAGTATTGGAGATGGCGTTGGCCGGGAATCGAACCCGGGTCAGCTGCTTGAAAGGCAGCTATGCTTACCACTGCACCACCAACGCAAGGTAACATGTCTTTGTAGTGTGGGAGGAAATGGGGGCCTGATGGGAGGACCCTCCGGTTACTGGAGTGGCAGCCGCCACCAGTGTAGGGACATGTGTTGGTACAGCCGTAAAGGTCCCTAGGAGGGTTCCTCAGACTTTTTGTTGAATCTTCTTCTAGGATAAAGCCAATTATCTTCTTGTCCAACTACATTGATAGAAAAGAAAAAAGTCTACCGGCCTCCAACCTTCCCCTTAACAGCCGGTCTAACACACGCCTGCAGAAAAGGAATTTCTATTTTTGTTTCTTTTTCTGGTTCTTTTTCTTCTGTCCAGTGCTGTCATGTTTGAGGGTTCTTCTGTAGGGGCGGCTGATGACACTTCTGGTTTTTTGAATTTCCTTCTTATTTGTTTTCCGACAGTGAAAGCAACTTTTTACTGGAGTCTCCATGTCAACGTCGCTTTCTTGAGGAAGCATAGAGCGTTTACGACGTTTTGATGGAGTCCCCTGCTGACAGGATTTCTTTAATGCTTTCTGAAAGAGGACGCCATGTTTTTGTTGAGTTTCAGTGAGACTCAGTGGAGTCTCAGTGTCATAATCGCTTTCTGAAGGTAGCATAAAGCAAACACAATGTTTTTTGTAGAACTTAAAGCAGATCTCCCAGTTGGGAGTCATCTTGTGGAAGTCGCACTCTGGTGGAGGGGCCATGTCTAGGTTGCACTCTGATGGAGGAGCCATGTCTAGGTCGCACTCTGGTGGAGGGGCTATTTCTAGGTCGCACTCTGGTGGAGGGGCCATGTCTAGGTCCCAGCATCCCGTGTAGGCAAACCCATTGCTGTCAACTGGGGTGCAGCAGCTTTACCCAATGTGACATCTGTGTGGGTGCCAGTGCACGGCCCCGAACACACCCAAGGTGCATCCGCGCAACTGCACCCACATAGATGTCCTTTTTGGGGTAAACACAGCCCCCACACAGGGTACAGATTCATACACCCCGTGTGAGTGAGTCCTTGGACTTCTCCATAAAGGACCTCACTGGCGGGAAGAGTTCTCATTTCTCCAGCAGAGAAAGCCTAAAGAAAGCTGGAAGCTTTAAGGTTAATCAAAAATATCACATTCTAAAGGGAAAGGTATAACAAGGGGGAGGGGGAGTATGGAAGAGGGAGAGAGGGAGGAAAGGCAGGGAGGGGAGTTTGGGGGGTTAAGAAGGGGTGTGGGGGTTCCCCCCAACCCTCACCCCCTTCTTCCTCCAACCTTCCCTCCCCCCTTTTCCTCCCTCTTTCCCTCTTCCATACCCCCCCCCCCCCCTGTTCTGCCTTTCCCTTTTAGAATGTGATATTTTTGATTAACCTTAAAGCTTAATATCTACATTTACACTTTTGGCAACTTTTGGATATGAGGCAGATTTTGGAGGACTTGGTTTGGTTCCCCCATGCTTAGCAGGCTGTTTACCACCAACATCTCAGGTACTTTTTTACAGGTGATTATGTTTGGGCGATGTATTGTCGAACCTTAAAGCTTCTGCAGACGCTGCAGAAAGGTAAATAGAGGGCTGATGGGAAGACCCTCAGGTTACTGGCAGCCGCCACCAGTGTAGGGATGTATGCTGGTACAGCCGTACCTGGTCCCTGGGAGGGTTCCTCAGACTTTTTGTTGAGTCTTCTTCTAGGAACAGCCAATTGGCTTTTTTGTCCAGCTACATTGATAGTTGGTGATTCCGAAGCTCCAAAAACGAAAATGGTGGGCTGATGGGAAGACCCTCCGGCTACTGGAGTGGCAGCCGCCACCAGTGTAGGGACATGTGTTGGTACAGCCGTAAAGGTCCCTAGGAGGGTTCCTCAGACTTTTTGTTGAGTCTTCTTCTGAGAACAGCCTATTGTCTTATTTGTCCAGCTACATTGATAGTTGGGGATTCAGAAGCAGCAGAAAGGGAAATAGAGGGCTGATGGGAGGACCCTCCGGTTACTGGAGTGGCAGCCGCCACCAGTGTAGGGACCTGTGTTGGTACAGCTGTACCTGGTCCCTAGGAGGGTTCCTCAGACTTTTTGTTGAATCTTCTTCTAGGAAAAAGCCAATTATCTTCTTTGTCCAACTACATTGATAGAAAAAAAAGTCTACCGGCCTCCAACCTCCCCTCACAGTCAGTCCATCTCACACATGCAGAAAAGGAATTTCTATTTTTGGTTCTTTTTCTGGTTCTTTTTCTTCTGTCCAGTGCTTTCATGTTTGAGGGTTCTTCTGCAGGGGGGGGCTGATGACACTTCTAGTTTTTGAATTTCCTTCTTATTTGTTTGCTGACGGCGAAGGCAACTTTTTAGTGGAGTCACAGTGTCAACGTCGCTTTCTGGAGGAAGCATAGAGCGTTTACGATGCTTTGATGGAGTCCCCTTCTGACAGGGTTTCTTTAATGCTTTCTGAACGAGGACACTATGTTTTTGTTGAGTATTAGTGAGACTCAGTGGAGTCTCAGTGTCATCATCACTTTCTGAAGGAAGCATAAAGCGAACACGATGTTTTCTGTAGCACTTAAAGTAGATCTGCCAGTTGAAATCTGGTGGAAACTCCTTGTGAAAGTCGGACTCTGGTGGAGTGGCCATGTCTAGGTCGCACTCTGGTGGAGTGGCCATGTCTAGGTCACACTCTGCTGGAGGAGCCATGTCTAGGTCGCACTCTGGTGGAGCGGCCATGTCTAGGTCGCTGTCTGGTGGAGCGGCCATGTCTAGGTCGCTCTCTGGTGGAGCGGCCATGTCTAGGTCGCACTCTGGTGGAGCGGCCATGTCTTGGTCACACTCTGGTGGAGCGGCCATGTCTTGGTCGCACTCTGGTGGAGCGGCCATGTCTTGGTCGCACTCTGGTGGAGCGACCATGTCTAGGTCGCTCTCTGGTGGAGCGGCCATGTCTAGGTCGCTCTCTGGTGGAGCAGCCATGTCTAGGTCGCTCTCTGGTGGAGCGGCCATGTCTAGGTCGCTCTCTGGTGGAGCGGCCATGTCAAGGTCGCACTCTGGTGGAGCGGCCATGTCAAGGTCGCACTCTGGTGGAGCGGCCATGTCAAGGTCGCACTCTGGTGGAGCGGCCATGTCAAGGTCGCACTTTGGTGGAGCGGCCATGTCTAGGCCGCACTCTGGTGGAGTGGCCATGTCTAGGCTGCACTCATACTGTCCTTTATTTTTTCTATTTTTGTTTTTCTTTTTCTTTCTTTTTCTTTTGTCCGGTTCTGTAATGATCAAGGATTCTTCTGCATGGGGGGCTGATGACATTTTTGGTCTTTGAATTTCTTTCTTTTTTGCTTTCTGACATAGAATGCCACTTTTTCGTGGCGTCTCTGTGTCAATGTCGTTTTCTTGGGGCAGCAGAGATCGATCACTACGTTTTGGTGGAGTCTCCTTGTGGAAATCGCACTCTGGTGGAGTCTCTTTGTGGACGTCAAACTCTGGTGGAGTGGCCATGTCTAGGTGGCACTCTGGTGGAGTGGCCATGTCTAGGTGGCACTCTGGTGGAGTGGCCATGTCTAGGTGGCACTCTGGTGGAGTGGCCATGTCTAGGTGGCACTCTGCTGGAGTGGCCATGTCTAGGTGGCACTCTGGTGGAGTGGCCATGTCTAGGTGGCACTCTGGTGGAGTGGCCATGTCTAGGTGGCACTCTGGTGGAGTGGCCATGTCTAGGTGGCACTCTGGTGGAGTGGCCATGTCTAGGTGGCACTCTGGTGGAGTGGCCATGTCAAGGTCGCACTCTGGTGGAGTGGCCATGTCAAGGTCGCACTCTGGTGGAGTGGCCATGTCAAGGTCGCACTCTGGTGGAGTGGCCATGTCAAGGTCGCACTCTGGTGGAGTGGCCATGTCAAGGTCGCACTCTGGTGGAGTGGCCATGTCAAGGTCGCACTCTGGTGGAGTGGCCATGTCAAGGTCGCACTCTGGTGGAGTGGCCATGTCAAGGTCGCACTCTGGTGGAGTGGCCATGTCAAGGTCGCACTCTGGTGGAGTGGCCATGTCAAGGTCGCACTCTGGTGGAGTGGCCATGTCAAGGTCGCACTCTGGTGGAGTGGCCATGTCTAGGTGGCACTCTGGTGGAGTGGCCATGTCTAGGTGGCACTCTGGTGGAGTGACCATGTCTAGGGGGCACTCTGGTGGAGTGGCCATGTCCAGGTCGCACTCTGGTGGAGTGGCCATGTCCAGGTCGCACTCTGGTGGAGTGGCCATGTCCAGGTCGCACTCTGGTGGAGTGGCCATGTCCAGGTCGCACTCTGGTGGAGTGGCCATGTCCAGGTCGCACTCTGGTGGAGTGGCCATGTCCAGGTCGCACTCTGGTGGAGTGGCCATGTCTAGGTCGCACTCTGGTGGAGTCTCAATTTGAATGTCGCTTTTTGGCAGCGTCTCAATGTGATGGTCGTCAGGCCTGCCGTTTGAGCCATCTCTGCAGTAAATACCACGTACATCTTCAATAAAAAAAAAGAGAGGAATTCGATTTAGCACCTTCACCTACATTTCATATATTTTTCTTTGTATAACATCAAAATATAGAGAGAAAAGTTCAAAACTCTTGTGCCAGGGACAATGAATTAACTGAACATGACATGGGCACAAGGATGACTATTGTTGGCCTTCATATAAAATGCTGGTTGCCTGCCACTCATCCTGACCCACTGGCTGGCAATAATCACATGAAAAATCAGACAGGCTGGTTGTACCCAGCCCGTACAAAGCCTGCCCATACATGGTTAGAATTTCAGCTGGTCTTTGCTGAATGGGCCGAGATTCGAACTGTCTATTGCCGGCTTCAGGAGCACAGACACTTTTAGTTACAGCACTTAGGTTAAAGGGATAGTGCATATTAAAATGCTCACGGATAATTAATTAGCGCTGTTTTATATGTATTCGTTTTTTCTGTCTGTATGGCTGTGTTTACAAGGGTGATGAGGCCCATATAGCATGAAGGGGCCGTTTTGGCAGCATTTGTAACTTCCAGGTGCTGCATGCAGGCAGTCCACTGAAAATGATTAGAACGCACAGCTGCACACATGCAGCCACTCCTCCTAATATGACATGCACTGTCTGCTTTCAGGGCCATTCGCCCACACCCAGGGCCGCTGTTAGAAATCATGGGGCCCCATACAGCTTGCATGACTGGGCCCCCTCCACCTAAAAGAGCCAGGACCTGAGCCTGCCCCCCAGCTCACATTCAGCCAGCAGAGAAAAAGGAGGTGGTGTGCTCTGTGAAGAAATCAGAGTGTGACAACATTTTACTAACAGTGTAAGGGGTTTAAAACCTGCATAGCACACAGAGATCAAATATGTGTATATAACGTTAACGTCGCATTTAAACAGGTGGTGAGGAGGCAATATAACACCTCCTTACCACCTGTCAAATGCCATCTGAAGAGCGACCTGAATGTGAATTGCTGTTCAGAGGGCACCACATGTTTAACCACTTGCCGACCGGCCACCGTCAGTTTTTTAGGCAGACCTGAACGGACGCTTCATACAGTTCTATGGAGCGACGGATGTCAGCGGTGACATGTCCGCTGACATCCGATCCGCTCCGCTAAATTCAGACAGGTGGAAACCCTATTTTCCATCCGTCTGGCGGATCGGATGAAAACGGACAGGCGGATCCATTTTCATCCAAACCCCCATAGAGGAGAGCAGAGATCTGACAGGTCCGTCTCTCCACAGTGAGCGGAGACGGACCTGTCATCCGCCGGCTCAGCGGGGATCAACGGAGCGAAAGGGGCCCAAGAATCTGCAAGGAAGCAAATGCTTTGGAAGAACTACAACTATCAGCGTTCAGCATCTAAAACCAGTCTTCTCTTATATCGTGGCGATTCATTTACAGTGATCGTAGGAAGTGGTGAGCGGACAATTGTTTATTTTTCAATAGATGAACATTGTTGGACAGAAATCCATCCAATTTTTTGAAATTGACCTCAACATTTATTTAATTTTTTTTTTTTTTTTTTTTTTTGCACTTTGCTGGCCAATAATAGAGAGTGTTGGGAAAAGCGGACTTGAACTGCCCAGGTGTGGGGGATGTGACTGACTACCATGGGTTCAGCACTCACAACCATCAATTAGGTAGAGTGGCACAAGGGGTTTGAGGACAGATATAGTTGTGATGATATATTGACCTTTTATTATGCCAGATATATATGAACCTCTAAATATAACAGTGTAAAAACTTGAATGATGGGGTTGGGAGATAAAGATATTAGTTGGATATAATGTTATGAGTTTTTTTTTTCTTAAAGCGGAGTTCCAACCACATATATGATTAAAAAAAAAAATCTATCTCAAAAGATAATCAACAGAAGACACTCATATGAGTGCAGACAGAAAAGGCTGCGCACCCCATAAGATGCATGAAAAAAAGTACAGAAAACCCCCTAGCGGGGCTTTAAGGCAGCCAATAAATACAAGATGGATAGTCAAAACATAATTTTATTGGTACAAAAAATATTATGTGACAAAAAGATTCTGACCTATAGAGTCAGGACATGAACTGGGATACAATATGCAATAAAAATATAAAAAATATATACAGCGGACAGTGCCCGTAATAGGGAACAATGTGCAATACAATGTATAGGACAACAAAAGAATGTTGAATATAAAAATCCTGACGCGTTTTGACCCTGAATGGGTCTTCTTCAGAGGCTAATTGTCAACTGTGGAAATATAATCATGTATCAAACAAAATATAGGGTTCAACAGTAGCAAACTCACATATATAACTCACAGTACATCTACAAGTCTTGTATAATTACCAATCACAAAATTCCCGATAATGTTGGGTGTTCCCGATGAAAAGAATATGGTCCCTCCTGAGTCAGTGCCTCCCCAGTACTGGGTCAACTCCTCAGAGAGCGGGCGGTGGGCCAGGCATGCCTTACGAGGAATCATGCATTTGTTACCCCCCACACAGGGGAGGGAAGCAGGGAGAGGTGGGCAGCAGGCACTCACCGCACCCGGGGTGAGGTAACGATGATACTACAATCAATTTAAGGCAGAAAAACATTAATTAATACTCGTAGGGGAATATAAATTCCCCTAATTCAGAGCATAGTTGAATGTATGTGTAGGGGCATGCAGGGGCGAAAGTGCAAGGGAACAGAATGGAGAAACATAAGGAATGAAAGTGAGGGGAAGGAAAGGGGGGGGGGAAAGGGGGGAGGGAAGGAAACGAGGAAAGGGGGGGGAGGGAAGGGGGGAGGGGGGAGGGAGGAGCACGGGGAAGGGAAATGCAAGAGATGCGAGGGGAGTGGAAGCGGGGAAAAGTGAGAAGACGGAACATGAAAAGAAAAACAGGGAAAGAACGGGGGTATGGAAATGTGTGACCTAGGTGAGGAGTGACATGGTGAGACAAACGAACATACAGTCCCCTGCTGCCCCTGCAAGACCATACAACAGTGAGGGTATAGGATATAATGCAAACCATACACCAATATGAAAAAAGTGTGCCGCACTTGTGTGCCGCTCCTCCCCGTGGTGGAGGGGGGGAGGGGGGAGGAGGGGATTAGACAGGCAGCCCGCACCTGTAGGGGCTTTAGTCAATCAGCACTTCCTTATAAGAAGCACATAACCACATGGGAGGCTCAGTGATCCTCTCCTGACTTTGTGAAATGCTTGCATGCAGCCATTGGTCTCATGTAATGGTAAGTCCTTTAAAATACTTGGAAATGCTTTCTTTCATGTGTGGTTTACACCACTGCTGCAGAGCACTTCTTTGTAATATCCCTTGTCTTTATTCAAATATATTTGATGCTGACATTATACTTTTCAGAATTTGGGCTAATTAACTTAAGCTCTCCCGGTCTTCAGCATTAGGTAATAATCACTACCATCACCTCATGCACCCCTTTATTTTGGTGATCACACTGCATGCACTTTTTTAAACCCCATCTTCTGTGTGGATTGTATATGGTTTCTGGGCTTCACTATTACTTTCATCTTGTGCCTCTCCACTTTTTTCCTCACCTTTGGCTCTCTCACCTCCTCCACTTTCACCGCTGCACCACTTTCATATTCTTTCCTCCTTTCCAGCCTTGTGGCTGGTCTCTTTCACCTCACACACTTTTTTCATATTGGTGTATGGTTTGCATTATATCCTATACCCTCACTGTTGTATGGTCTTGCAGGGGCAGCAGGGGACTGTATGTTCGTTTGTCTCACCATGTCACTCCTCACCTAGGTCACACATTTCCATACCCCCGTTCTTTCCCTGTTTTTCTTTTCATGTTCCATCTTTTCACTTTTCCCCGCTTCCACTCTCCTCACATCTCTTGCATTTCCCTTCCCTGTGCTCCTCCCTCCCCCCCCCCTTCCTCGTTTCCTTCCCCTCACTTTCATTCCTTATGTTTCTCCATTCTGTTCCCTTGCACTTTCGCCCCTGCATGCCCCTACACCTACATTCAACTATGCTCTGAATTAGGGGAATTTATATTCCCCTACGAGTATTAATTAATGTTTTTCTGCCTTAAATTGATTGTAGTATCATCGTTACCTCACCCCGGGTGCGGTGAGTGCCTGCTGCCCACCTCTCCCTGCTTCCCTCCCCTGTGTGGGGGGTAACAAATGCATGATTCCTCGTAAGGCATGCCTGGCCCACCGCCCGCTCTCTGAGGAGTTGACCCAGTACTGGGGAGGCACTGACTCAGGAGGGACCATATTCTTTTCATCGGGAACACCCAACACTATCGGGAATTTTGTGATTGGTAATTATACAAGACTTGTAGATGTACTGTGAGTTATATATGTGAGTTTGCTACTGTTGAACCCTATATTTTGTTTGATACATGATTATATTTCCACAGTTGACAATTAGCTTCTGAAGAAGACCCATTCAGGGTCGAAACGCGTCAGGATTTTAATATTTAATATTTAACATTCTTTTGTTGTCCTATACATTGTATTGCACATTGTTCCCGATTACAGGCACTGTCCGCTGTATATTTTTTTTATATTTTTATTGCATATTGTATCCAAGTTCATGTCCTGACTCTATAGGTCAAAATCTTTTTGTCACATAATATTTTTTGTACCAATAAAATTATGTTTTGACTATCCATCTTGTATTTATTGGCTGCCTTGAAGCCCCGCTAGGGGGTTTTCTGTACTTTTTTCAAAAAATCTATCTCTTTCTATCATATAATCTTGAAATAACAATCATTATTCTCGTAAATAGCACCGCTTTTATGACTATTTTATTATAAAAGTTACCTTTTAAATATACGTTTTTATTGATTTTTTTTCCAAAAAAAAAACAAAACACAAACTTTGCAATTACAGAGACCGTAAACATAGAAAAGCCGGAAGCACACAGAACAAAAAAAAAAAAAAAAAAGAACCCCCCGCTTACACACACATACATTGGTCTTACATGGTATTTATGCCGGCTTAATTTTAAAAATAGTACAGTCCTATGATACATATGCCAATCTGCCAATCTAAAATATTCGAATGGTCATACGCAATTGCCCGGTTTCTAACGGAGAAGGGGCCAAGTGTCTTATTTCTATCAGGCAGTGGTCTCAAAGTACTGGCCCGTGGGTAATTTGCGGCCCGCAGACTGCTTATAAATGGCCCGCAGGCAGGGGCCGATCCTGGACGGTTTCGCACCACAGAGGGGAAAGTGCTGAGGAGCTTTGTCTCCGTCTCCGTGTCCTCTCTGCTGCATGCTGCTGCAGCCCAGAGAGAGAACAGAGCGGAGGAAGGATCCGCCCATCGCCCCGCCCACCTAGGCACCTGCTGCCACCTCAGGGTGGGAGATTGTGTCCTTCTCTGGGTGCCCTGTGTTGAAGCCAGGAGCTGACTTGAGGAGAGGTGAGTGAGCCATCACACTGAGGTAAGTCTTTAGTGGGGTGACGGGTAGAAATCTGTGTGTGGGGGGTATTTATGGAGTGTGTGTGGGGGGGGGGGATTTGTGCAGTGTGGGGGGTATTTATGAGGTGTGGGGGTATTTGTGCAGTGTGGGGGGGTATTTGTGCAGTGTGGGGGGGTATTTGTACAGTGTGGGGGTATTTATGGAGTGTGGGGGCCAATGCTGGGTTTAATAATGCGTTTTGCTGAGACCAATGCTTGGTTTAATAATGCGTTTTGCTGACATCACTGCTGGGTTTAGTAATGCGTTTTGCTGACATCAGTGCTGAGTTTAATAATGCGTTTTGCTGACATCAGTGCTGAGTTTAATAATGCGTTTTGCTGACATCAGTGCTGGGTTTAATAATGCGTTTTGCTGACATCAGTGCTGGGTTTAATAATGCGTTTTGCTGACATCAGTGCTGGGTTTAACCACTTCAATACAGGGCACTTATACACCTTCCTTCTCAGATCAATTTTCAGCTTTCAGTGCTGTCGCAGTTTGAATGACAATTGCGCGGTCATACAACACTGTACCCAAACTAAATTTTTATCATTTTGTTCCCACAAATAGAGCTTTCTTTTGGTGGTATTTGATCACCTCTGTGGTTTTTATTTTTTGCTAAACAAATAAAGACCGAAAATTTTGAAAAAATAAAAGTTTTGCTTTTGTTTCTGTTAAAATTTTTTGTAAATAAGTAAGTTTTCTCTTTCACTGATGGGCACTGATAAGGCGGCACCGATGAGGTGGCACCAATGAGCGGGCACTGATATGCAGCACTGATGGGCATTGATAGGCGGCACTGATGGGCACTCATGGGTGGCACTGGGCACTGATAGGCGACACTGGGCACTGAAAGGCTGCAAAGATGGGTTCTTATGGGTGGCACTGATAGGCGGCACTGATACGTGGCACTGGCAGTGGTAGGCATTGTGAGTGGGCATTGATTGGCAGCTGCCTGGGCACAGATTAGTATTTCCCTGGGGGTCTAGGGGGCATACCTGGTGGTCCAGTGTGGATGGCTTCCCTGGTGGTCCTGGATGGGATCCGAGGGGGGCTGTGCTGATAAACAATCAGCACAGACCCCCCTGTCAGGAGAGCAGCCAATCGGCTCTCCTCTACTCGCGTCTGTCAGACGCGAGTGAGGAAAAGCCGATCACCGGCTCTTTCTATTTACATCGTGATCAGCCGTAATTGGACACAGCTGATCACGTGGTAAAGAGTCTTCATCAGAGACTCCTTATCTAGATCGGTGTTGCGGGGTGTCAGACTGACACCTCGCAACAACGATCGCCGCGATGCATGCGCCCCCGGGGGCGCACAGCGGCTCAATATCTTGCGGACATCATATGACACCCAGTCAGGATATTGAAACCACTTTGCCGCCGTCATTCTGCTATATGGCGGGCGGCAAGTGGTTATTAATGCGTTTTGCTGACATCAGTGCTGGGTTTAATAATGTGTTTTTGCTGACATCAGTGCTGGGTTTAATTATGTTTAATTATGACCCAGTTAATCCAATAGGAATGATAGGCTGGATGATAGGCTAGGGGGTGTCAGATTAAGGGGGAGTCCAGAGCAGAGGGGCTCAAGCAAAGGGATGACAGTAATGACAGTAATACCTGGGCTCAAGCTCAGGCTCCCCCTCCGGACCACACAGGCAGTCTCCACTATGCTCTGCTAGCCAACACACCTGGTTGATGCAGAGAGGATGGATGGATGAGGCAGATGGAGACAGCAGGGTCCGCACTCTCTATTGAGGCCATGTCAGTCACGATGTACTCCAACAGCAGCCCAGGAAACAGCGAGGTCTAGCGCTATCTGGTGGTTTCCGGCATGCTCCGCCGGGCAACAGCTGCCACAAGTTCTCCTGACAGTCCAAAACATCCAAAAAGTTCCAGTCGGTAGGAGTGGAGGCAGATGAAGGGGTAAGGGAGAAAAGCAGAGAAGGCGAATAAGGAGATCTTGCCGCAGCTCGCCCCAATCGGATGCAGCCAGGAGGAGGATGACAAACGACCGCAGACTGTCGGATTTTCCGATGGAAAATGTCCGATCGGAGCGTGTTGTCGGAAATTTGGACCGTGTGTGGGCTCCATCGGACATTTTCCATCGGATTTTCCGACACACAAAGTTTGAGAGCAGGATATAAAATTTTCCGACAACAAAATCCGTTGTCGGAAATTCCGATCGTGTGTACACAAATCCGACGGACAAAGTGCCACGCATGCTCAGAATAAATAAAGAGATGAAAGCTATTGGCCACTGCCCCGTTTATAGTCCCGACGTACGTGTTTTACGTCACCGCGTTCAGAATGATCGGATTTTCCGATAACTTTGTGTGACCGTGTGTATGCAAGACAAGTTTGAGCCAACATCCGTCAGAAAAAATCCTAGGATTTTGTTGTCGGAATGTTCAAACAAAGTCCGACCGTGTGTACGGGGCATGAGAGTTCCGCGTGGCCCCCTCCAATGACCACAGCTCCGTCTCCGCTCGAGCTCAGCTCGGGACTCGGCACAAAGTCAGCTCAGGATTCAACACAATGGGCAGGAGCAATAGGCTGGTTGACTGAACTCTTTAGGCTATCGAAGGCAATTATAAGCGGTTATATAGCAGGGATGGAAAAAATTGTATTCAGGATACTTGGAGAGCCCCCCCCCCCCCCAGCTCCTCTCCTCACCTTATATTATTTGTGTTTGGGCATTCCCATCTTAGTTGTGGGCAGGCGAAGCCCACAAGCATACACTTCCTGGATACGGTGCTGCTGTATTACCAGCATGCACCGCCGTTCTCGGGCATGTGCAGTAAGCACAGCAAGCGGCGCAGGAAACTTCTCATGTTGCCATCACAATGGGCCCACCTTGTTGTGATGGCAACCAAGATGGCGCTGTGATCCGTCTTAAATCATGTCATTTCCTGACGGGAAATAACACGATTTTTTTTCTCACAATACTGCCCACTGACTCCTGGGAAATGACAACTCCTATTTCCCAGGAGCACAGGCGAGGGAGGAAGTGATGCGGAGCACCGCGGACCCGGAAGTGGCAGATTAGGAGCCACTACATAGCAACAGCACATTTCTGGTAAGTTCAAAAAAAAAAATCACTCAAATTTTTTTTAATAGTAATAAAGGACTGTGAAAGATGTTTTTCCGGGTGGAACTCCGCTTTGGATTGAATGTAAACCCCATTCATGAAATTTGAGCTGCAGTGTTTTCTTATGTCTCTTCATAGCGCTTTGTCCTGCTCCTGATAACTCCTAAGAGGAGGAGCCTGAAGTGTGTCGGGGGGGGGGGGGGGGGGGGGGGAGGGAGCTATAAATAGATTAGCAGCGTGCTGAACTATTCAGAGGCAAGAGATTTGTTTCATCTGTGTGTATCATGTGAGGCCGGTCACCTCATATGTGAGGGTTTACATCCACTTTAACCACTTCCGGACCGCCGCACGCCGATGTACGTCCAAAATTTGAAGGGGGATATCGTTGTTATGGCAGCCGCTAGCTGCCATAACCCCGGTATCCCATTTTCGTGCGGCGGTCTGCTTTCTGTTAGAAGTGGTCCCTGCAGCGGATTCGCCGCGAGATCACTTTTAATCGGTGGCAGGAGAGGGCCCCCACCCTCCTGCCGCGATCCGGTGCCCTCCGCCGCTTACCGGAGCCGTCGGTAGCGGCGGAGGCGATCGCGTCCGTCTCCCTCCCTTGCCTGGAAATGAGTGAGGCTAAGATGGAGCCCACTCGTCTCCATGACACTGCTGGGCGGAAGCGACGTCAAAACGTCACTTCCGCCCACGCCTCTTAAAGGCATATTTTTTTCAGTCATTTTTTTAAATTTACTTTTTTTTTTTAATTGCATTTTAGTGTAAATATGAGATCTGAGGTCTTTTTGACCCCAGATCTCATATTTAAGAGGTCCTGTCATGTTTTTTCTATTACAAGGGATGTTTACATTCCTTGTAATAGGAATAAAAGTGACACAATTTTTTATTTTTATTTTTAAAAACAGTGTAAAATTAAATAAAATTATGTAAAATAAATAATAAAAATTAAAAAAAAAATAAATTTAAAAAAACCCCAGTCCCGACGAGCTTGCGCGCAAAAGGAAACGCATACGCGAGTAGCGCCCGCATATGAAAACAATAGTCAAATCACACATGTGAGGTATCGCCGCGACTGGTAGAGCGAGAGCAATAATTCTAGCCCTAGACCTCCTCTGTAACGCAAAACATGCAACCTGTAGAATTTTTTAAACGTTGCATATGGAGATTTTTGAGGGTAAAAGTTTGACGCCATTCCACGAGCGGGCGCAATTTTGAAGTGTGACATGTTGGTTATCAATTTACTTGGCGTAACATTATATTTCACAATATAAAAAAAAATTTGGCTAACTTTACTGTTATTTTTTTTATTCAAAAAAGTGAATTTTTTCCAAAAAAAGCGCGCTTGTAAGACCGCTGCGCAAATACGGTGCAAAAAAAAAGTATTTCAACGACCGCCATTTTATTCTCTAGGGTGTTAGAACCCCCAAACATTATATATGTTTTTTTTTTCCAAGTAATTTTCTAGGCAAAAAAAACTGTTTTAACCCTTTCATGACTAAGCCTATTTTTGAAATGTGGTGTTTACAAGTTAAAATCCATATTTTTTGCTAGAAAATTACTTGGAGTTCCCAAACATTATATATATTTTTTTTAGCAGAGAATCTAGAGAATAAAATGGCGATTGTTGCAATATTTTTTAATCACACGGTATTTGTGCAGCGGTGTTTTAAACGCAAATTTTTGGAAAAGGGACACTTTCATGAATTTTAAAAAATCCAAACAGTAAAGTTACCCCAATTTTTTTGTATAATGTGAAAGATGATGTTACGCCGAGTAAATCGATACCCAACATGTCACGCTTCAAAATTGCGCCCGCTCGTGGAATGGCATCAAATTTTTACCCTCAAAAATCTCCATAGGCGACGTTTAAAAAATTCTACAGGTTGCATGTTTTGCGTTACAGAGGAGGTCTAGGGCTAGAATTACTGCTCTCGCTCCAACGATTGCGGCTATACCTCACATGTGTGGTTTGACCACCGTTTTCATATGCGGGCGCTACTCACGTATACGATCACTTCTGCGCGTGAGCTCGTCGGGACAGGGCGTTTAACTTTTTTTTTTTCTTATTTTATATGATTTTATTTATTTTTACACTGTTTAAGAAACAAATTGTCACTTTTATTCCTATTACAAGGAATGTAAACATCCCTTGTAATAGAAAAAAGCATGACAGGTCCTCTTTAAATATGAGATCAGGGGTCAAAGACCTCAGATCTCATATTTACACTAAAATGCAATAAAAAAAATAAAAATCTAAGTCATTTAAAAAAAATGACTGAAAAAAATTAGCCTTTAGGACGTATGGGGGGGAAGTGACGTTTTGACCCATCGGTGCCACCTGTCAATGCCTATCCATGCCCATCAGTGTCACCCATCAGTACCCAGTGCCACCCATAAGTACCCATCAGTGCCACCTACGAGTGCCCATCAGTGCCGCCTATCAGTGTCACCTCATTAGTGCCGCCGTATCAGTGCCAGTCAGTGCAGCCATATCAGTGCCCGAAGAAGAAAACGTACTTATTTACAAAAAATTTTAACAGAAACAAAGAAAAACTTGTTTATTTGTTGGCTGCAGATGGACAGTGATAAGGCTGCATTGATGGGCATTTAAAATGTAATTTTTTTTCCTTAACCACTTCATGGCACTTAGACACCTTCCCGCCCAGGCCAATTTTCAGCTTTCAGTGCTGTCGCACATTGAATGACAATTGTGCGGTCATGCTACACTGTACTTTTTTTTTTTTTATCATTTTTTTCCCACAAATAGAGCTTTCTTTTGGTGGTATTTGATCACCTCTGCGTTTTTTATTTTTTGCTAAAAAAAAAAAAAAAAAAAAAAAAAAGACCAAAAATTTTGAAAAAAATAAGTTTTGCTTTAGTTTGTTAAAAAATTTTGTAAATAAGCAAGTTTTCTCTTTCAGTGATGGGCACTGATAAGGCGGCACAGATGAGGTGGCACTGACGATGAGCACTGGTAGGTGGCACTGATATGCAGCACTGATGGGCACTGAAAGGCTGCAAAGATGGGTTCTTATGGGTGTCACTGATGGGCACCGATACGTGGCACTGATAGGCATCCCTGGTGGCACTGGCAGTGGTAGGCATTGTGAGTGGGCACTGATTGGCAGCTGCCTGGGCACAGATTAGTATTTCCCTGGGAGTCTAGGGGGCATACCTGGTGGTCCAGTGTGGATGGCTTCCCTGGTGGTCCTGGGCAGCTTCCCTGGTGGTCCTTAAATGGGATCCGAGGGGGGGTTGTGCTGATAAACAATATCAGCACAGACCCCCCCCGTCAGGAGAGCAGCCGATCGGCTCTCCTCTACTCGCATCTGTCAGACGCGAGTGAGGAAAAGCCGATCACCGGCTCTTCCTATTTACATCATGATCAGCCGTCATTGGACACGGCTGATCACGTGGTAAAGAGTCTCCGGCAGAGACTCATTACCTAGATCGGTGTTGCGGGGTGTCAGACTGAAAATGTAACTTCCACTTTTTGGATTCCCCCCCCCCTCCGGTGTCACATTTGGCACCTTCCAGGGGGGAGGAGGGAGCAGATACCTGTCTAATACAGGTATTTGCTCCCACTTCCTGGCATAGATCACTGCGGTGCTTGCAGTGACCTACGCCACTTCCGGCGCCTACCCTGTCCTCCCCCGCTGTATTCTGGGAGACACACAGGTCCCAGAACACAGCAGGGACCAGAGAGGATGCGCAGCGCGACTCGCGCAGTAGGGAACCAGGAAGTGAAGCCACACGGCTTCACTTCCTTATTCCCTTACCGAGGATGGCAGCGGCAGCAGCCGAGAGCCGATGGACAGATCGGCTTCAGCTGCCAACATCGCGGGCTCCCTGGACAGGTAGGTGTCCATATATTAGCAGTATTAGTAGCTGCTGGCTTAATATATTTTTTTTTTCGGCAGACCTCCGCTTTAAGATTCTCATTTTAATTACCCTTCATGCTGTAGGTATTGTCTTCCTTTGTTTTTTTGAACAAAGGTATTTCCTTGACACACAAGATGGTCAAGTGTCCCAAGAAGACCTAGAATACCTGGAAATTTAGAGGGCTCACATTTTCCACACTGCACAGCCAAACAGGAGACAAGCCAAGGGGCTTATTTATAATCCGCTCTTCCACTATAAACCGCTGGGTGACAACAAGGCCTGCATTTTGCAGCCCATTGATAAAATGCCATGGCGTGGAGTGTGCGGTACCTCCAAAGTCTCTTCTGAAAGCGACAGAGAATTGATTGCAAGAGGATGGAAGAGATTTTTTGATCACAGGCAAATCAACTTAATAGCACCACATCCCTTGATAGATTTGTATATGGAAAGAGGGAATGGGATTTTCAAGGTGCAGATGAAATTTGAATAATAGCAACTGTATTATATAAGTATTATTTTAGAAAAAAATACAAATTTTGGTAAACACACACAGCAATTGGCAGGTACAGATCAACAAGTATTTGTGGATACAGCATAAAATGATAGAATTCCCAACATTCAAAATAATCTGCATTCCCTCTTTCCATATGCAAGAGAGGCCAGTAACATGACTTAGAAATATCATGTAGTCTCCTCCTGGCATTCCTTATTTTTAATGCATTTGAAGCCCCAAGGCAAGCGGAGCATAATGTGCAATTTTGTTTTTTTTAAAGCAGCAGCATGGCCACAGTGAAGCCATTTGCGTTTTACTCGTGTTTTTAGCCGTTTGACTGTAGTTCAACCTTAAGGCCTGAGATAATTAGCAAACATATTGTAAAGTGCTGCACAAATTGGTGGCACTATATACATCCTGTATATTAATACAGTAAAACCTTGGTTTGAGTGTAACTTGGTTTGAGAGCGTTTTGCAAAACAAGCAAAATTTCCAAATAAACTTTGACTTGATATACAAGTAGTGTCATGTCACAGCTGCCTATAAAAGAGAAGAGAGGCGCCTCTAAGTGTAGCAATATGGTTACATTTAATGAAGGTAAAACATTTAGCAACATATTGCTACACTTAGAGGCGCCTCTCTTCTCTTATACTCTGTAGCTCCTGCTGGATTTTGCTTTTAATCCACTCGTGGAGGTTTCCATTTGTGAATGGACATTTTATGGTTACACAACCTATCACATTGCTATAATCTTTTTATATGGACTATAAACTGAAGGACTTCTGAATAAATGGTTGTGGAACGAATTTGAGTTTCCATTATTTCTTATCAGGAAATTTGCTTTGATTTACAAGTGCTTTGGATTACAAGCATGTTTCTGGAACAAATTTTTCTCGCAATCCAAGGTTTTGCTGTAATTCATATTGCTCATGAAACATATCTTTAACCCTTTCATGACTAAGCCTATTTTTGAAATGTGTTTACAAGTTAAAATCTATATTTTTTGCTAGAAAATTACTTAGAGTTCCCAAACATTATATATATTTTTTTAGCAGAAAATCTAGAGAATAAAATCGAGATTGTTGCAATATTTTATATCACACGGTATTTGTGTAGCGGTGTTTTAAAGGCAAATTTTTGGAAAAAGGGACGCTTTCATGAATTTTAAAAAATCCAAACAGTAAAATTACCCCAATTTTTTTGTATAATGTGAAAGATGTTACGCCGAGTAAATAGATACCAAACATGTCACGGTTTATAATTGCACGCATTTGTGGAATGGCGACAAACTACGGTACCTATGAATTTCCATAGGCGACGCTTTAAATTTTTTTTTTTACGGTTACCAGGTTTGAGTTACAGAGGAGGTCTAGGGCTAGAATTATTGCTCTCGCTCTGACTATCGCGGCGAGACCTCACATGTGTGACTTGAACACCGTTTACATATGCGGGCGCGACTTCCGTGTGCGTTTTCTTCGCTGCACAAGCTCACGGGGGCGCTTTAAAAAAATGTTTTGTTTTTTTTTTATACTTGTAAATTGTGTTAAAAACTTTTTTTTTTTTAATTTTATTGCTGTCACAAGGAATGTAAACACCCCTGTTGACAGTAATAGGTGGTGACAGGTACTCTTTATGGGGGGATCGGGGGTCTAAAAAATGTTATCCAACATCTGGTTGTTAGATGGACTTCTGTGGAGGGGGAATACATGCATCAAAATTTGCTTGGTTCCTGATGAACAGAACTACTTATGAGCCATCTATGGCCAGCATTAGAACCCCTTTGTCAGATTTTTATCATTATCTGTGTCTCCATTGGGCATAGTCACTGGGGTTAATTTACTAAACCTGGAGAGTGCAAAATCTGGTGCAGCTCTGCATACAAATTAATCAGTTTCCGTTTTTTTTTGTTTTTTGTCAAAGATTAAATCGAACAAGTTAGAAGCCGATTGGTTTCTATGCACAGCTGCCCCAGATTTTGCACTCTCCAGTGTCCTTGTGACCACAGGCTTGTATGGCTGAGCGAGAACAGCTAACCGAAAAACTGCCAACTGCGGCAGAATTTAGATTTTCATTCTGTGATTTTTTTCCTTCTTTGTCTAAAATTAACAAAAAAAAAAAAAAAAAAAAAAACACAAACAAAACACACCTGTTCACATTTCAGGTCTAGTGCTACTTTACAGAATTACGACCAGACAAGTTTTTATTTCAAACCGATTTTTATTTAGATGGCTGTAAGCCATCACAATTTTTACCAAAATGGGAAACCATTCACACAGCAGGTCCAGAACATGTAGCAGCATACACTACAGTCACTGACAATGGCGGTGCTTTGTCTTGAAATCAGTGACAAGGAAATTGATGGAAGTTTAGAACAGCTCAATCATAGACTCTCGAGACTTTCCAACGCCAACCCATTTCACTGCATAGAGAAGAGAGACATTAGCAGCTGCATTCTGCACAACATGAAAATTCTGCACTTGACGATAAAGTCCTGGTAATTGCCAAGTTTCACCCTCACTACCCTGCTAGCGCAATACAAAAAAAAGTTTCCAGTATATTTTTTCCCTGAATGCCACAGTGATGACAGCCATCTGGCAATTGTTATGAGTGACTGGTAAAAGATTTTTTTGGAGCACCCCTATACTGCCAGGAGAGGGCGCTTGCTCCTTTGTAATTGACAGTGCTTGTCAAACTACACAGAAAGGCATACAATTCTTGAATCCTGATTAGTTGGGTTCCTTCCCATCACTCACACAAAAATCAATAGTTAGAACTCTACATGAAAAATAATCAAAAACTGATTAACCACTTGCTGACCGCACACTCTAGATTTACCTTTACAGTGCAGGCCGGCTGCACAGAATCATGTGTATATATACGCGATTCTGCATTTCTAAGTAGAGGGGTGCACCCGGCTGTGCTGCGATTCGTCACAGCACATGCTGATCACCTGGTCCCGGCTAATAATTGACTGAGCTTCACCGAACACCGCTCTGAATGTAAACAGGGAATGAAGGCAACCAGATCCCCAGTACATAGTACAGTGATGGCAAACCTTGGCACCCCAGATGTTTTGGAACTACAATTCCCCTGATGCTCAACTACACTGCAGAGTGCATGAGCATCATGGGAAATGTAGTTCCAAAACATTTGGGGTGTCAAGGTTCGCCATCACTGACATAGTACAAACGCTGGTTAGGCACACATCTAACCTCTTGATCGCCCTAGATATTAACCCCTTTCCTGCCCAGTGTCATTAGTACAGTGACAGATTAGCACTGATCACTGTAATAATGTCACTGGTGATGTCAGTGGCAGTTAGTCAGTTCCCCCCCAGCGTCAGTGTCAGATTGCCCACTACACTATCACAGTCCGGTTCTAAGTCGCCGATCGCCACCATTACTTGTATAAAAAAAAATTCTAGTATATATCCCATAGTTTGTAAATGTAAACGCTATAACTTTCATACCAGCCAATCAATATACACTTATTGGGATTTTTTCCACCAAAGACATGTAGCAGAATACATTTTAGCCAAAATGTATTAAGAGATTTTTAAAAAAAAAAAACTTTATGGGATATGTTTTATAGCAGCAAGTAAATTCTCTACAAAATTGGTCTTTTTTTGTTTATGTAATAAAAAATAAAAAACCCAGGGATGATTAACCACCAATAGAAAGCTCTATTTGTGTGAAAAAAAATGATATAAATTTTGTTTGGATACAGCATTGAATGACTGCACAATTGTCAGTTAAATTAGCGCAGTGCTGAATAGCAAAAAATGGCCTGGTCTTGAAGGGGTTAAATCCTTTGGAGCTGAAGTGGTTAACTGTCAATTCTGCCGAGTCTCCCATCACTAGTCCTGGTTAACCCGTCAGCCAAGCTGTGTGCACCCCATTCATGTGCTGTGGGCAGTAGAGTACAGAGCTGTTTAAGACCCATCTGAGCACACGAAAGCATCAATTGAAAAGGTAATATAGCGATTCTGAATACATTTTCCTCGATACAAAAAAGTTATATATTTTTCGTTAGGAAGAGATTACATATTTCATATTCAAATTCTCCTGACTAGCCTTATGTTGGCCATAGGTGCGAAATTCACTTGATTCCCCCATCACAGTCAAGGAATCACCCAAGTTAATTTGATTGATCAACTTAGGTACAATCAGTCTGCCCATACACGGTTCGGATCTCAGCCGATGCCGAACCGTCAAATTCGATCCGCCAATGGCTGGCTTTCGTCAATTGACTGACAGAAAAGTCTGTTTACAGAGCTGAATAGCTCAAGCTCATATTTACCCACAAATTTGTGGGACGTAGCACATCCCCATCCTGTTCAGAGGGGACTAAATAGCTTCTCACACTTTAAACCTTCTTGAACAATCCACTTCCAAGTGACTTTATGCTCTTTTTGGTATAATATATGCCATATGACTCAAGCACTCACCAGGCACTCCGACTTGATTTTCCACAAATCTGATGTAATTTTGAGCATTGACAGGAAGCTCCTCCCATTTTCTTGCACTTGTGGTGTCACTCTTCCAGCCAGGCATGACCTCATACTCTACTTCTACCTGCTGTAAAATTTCTTGATTTGCTAAAAAAAAAAAAAAAAAAAAGTCAAATATTGTGCAAATACTGATTCCTGAATAACCAAAAGAGAATGGCATCATTTAGAATGGTAGTATGCAAGGTCATTATATTTTGATGCTCAGGGTAGCAGGAAGGGATTAGG
This sequence comes from Lithobates septentrionalis, assembly GCA_037952835.1. Lineage (NCBI taxonomy): Eukaryota > Metazoa > Chordata > Amphibia > Anura > Ranidae > Lithobates > Lithobates septentrionalis. The sequence continues at coordinate 57,466 of JBBDGP010005245.1, read as the reverse complement.
GATGTTAACAGTTTTTTGGAGGTGTCCGGTATTACCATATTTTAGTATTCATAGTCAAATATTACAGTGGCCCTTCTAAAGCTTGCAGGAGACTTCCATTATAAAAACATTGTTTTTTTCTTAAAACCAAAAACAAACGTGTTACTCTTACCTGCTCTGAGCAATTGTTTTGCACAGAGCAGCCCCAATCCTTTTCTAGGGTCCCCCACTGGTGCGCCAAGCCCCTCTGCTTTCCCTGGGGGCACCTGTGCACATTTCCGCCCAAGCTGCATCTATTGACAGACCGGGGCGACTCAGCCCTGTCACTGCATTTGATTGGCAGAAGCAGGAGCTGCTATCAATCTGCCCAATGGAGGGAGACCACGGCGAGAGCTGCTGCTCTCATGCACATTGCTGGATTGGATCGGGCTCAGGTAAGAACAAGAGGGGGGCTACTGCAGCACAGAAGTTTTGTTTTTTTTTTTTTATTTACCCCGATGCATAGAATGCAGGCTTTAGAAGCAATTCAAGCTTGCCAGCTTGAAAGCATTTGATTTAAAAAAAAAATCAACTGAGCCAAGTGGAAAATTAATCGGCCAGTGACTGTGGCCTATCAGATGCAGTCACTGTTCAGGTATTCAGGCAGTTGTGGCTGCCTTAAAATAGCCAGCACTGGAAATTTTCCAATGCACACCATTTATGGGGGAATTGCCATGTATGACTTTACCTATGCAGAGCAAAGCAACTGGGTCAGTTTAGCACATTTACCTTTCTCCTCTCGGGGGAAATGCAATAAGGTAGAAAAAACAAACAAAAACGCACAACTATGACTTTAGTGACCACATTTTCCTGACTTGCCTAGACTGATTGAGCCCTCACTGAATAAGGAAACTATGTGTAGGGAAACATTCTGTAATGCACAAACCTGGAAAGTAAGGGATTCTCTTCCCATTGAGTTTGTAGGCAACACCAACTTTAATCTCATCCAGCGTGTCTAAAATGTCCAGTTTCGTTAGAGCCAAGCTGTAAGAGATCAGACAAATCCATAAGTATTTGTTGTACAGTGATAGGCCTTAAACCCATGAGACCACAAAGCTACCAAGAGACATTTATTCTGCAGGCACTTTGTGTGCATATCTTGTCAAGCATCCCAAAACCCAGGGGTACCCTCCCATACAAGTGACTTACTGGTGGCTAGTTTTGGATCACCCCTTTCTACCTCAAACCTTACGAATGATTAGTTAAGGTGACCAGCACAGTAATAGGCCAATAATAAACGGCATTAGGCAAGAGAGGAAGGGCCAAAGTTGGCCACCAGGCAATTGCATGATAGAGCACCACTGGTTTTTGGGGTCCCAAGGCCATTTACAGAAGATCCATGCTGACGTGCCTGCAATACAAACTGTCAGGGTAAGTTCCCTAGGCCTACAGTTACTCTTGAGTTTGTTACAGACTAGTCTAGAAAAAAACTCCTATGTTAAAGTGGTTGTAAACCTCCGACATGAAATATAAACAAAGAATATCCCTCTATACTGTGTACTTGTCTCATTTAAGAGCACCAAGTGTCATTTCTGTCTGCCGCTTTGTTCCTCTATCAGCATAAATCACTTCTGACAGAGAAAAATAGTGACAGGGGAGGGGCCTCCAGCTGATTGACAGCCTCAGCTCTGTTTCTATAAACTGCGTGAAGGAGGGCGTGTCTTCCCTTCAACAAGCTGTCAGAGCTCTCTTCACTGAGCTCTGCAGAGCGTAACCTCTCCGCCCCCTTTTTTTGAACTTAAACAAGATTATAAAATTCAGCAATTGAACGAATGTGAAAAGACTGCAGACAGACAGGTACAACTTATGTAGGAGGATTTGTTTCATCTCTTTTCATCACCTGAGGATAGTTCCTTCACTTAGTGATTATAAACCTTTACTTATACTGTTTTCAGACTGCAAATAAATGATGGGTTGGATTCCTGTAAAACCCATTTGTCACCGATTGGATATAAGCTGCAAACCACTTTGTGGCAGGCTCACCTGGTTCTAAGTTAAGAATGTATCCATCTACACAATAATCCAGAAGCTGTACAGATGACCATAAGGACAGCCATACACCGTTTGAATCTTGGCCAGTTCAGCAGGAAACTGCCAATATTCGAACCATTAATAGGCCTGCTGAATGTACAAAGTTGAGCGATCAACTTGGTCCAACCAGCCTGCTGGATTATCTTGCGATTCTCGCTAACGGCTGCTATAGCCGCTAGCGATAATCACAGTCTTCAGGTGGGGACGGCTTCCCCTGCAGGGAGAATACAATTGCTCGGCAGGAGGGATTCCCCTGTCAGCACGGTCTGTTGATGGGGGAATCATGCGAATTTCTGGGTTGCAGGAAAAAAAATTTGCATCGTGTATGGCCGACCTAAGACCTTAAAGGAATGATCTGCTCGTCTCCACCCAAAAGGTGGTTACATTAGCAATGAATACAATGCTTTTACGTCTGTCTTTTTAAAACCCAAACCAATGGTTTGTGATCCCCAATAAGCATTTTTGAAGGAAAATAGATCTTTAAACTAATGACATATTTGTTTTCATCCTTTAGGTCGGCTAAAACTTAAACGGCAATTCCATTTTGGAACCAATCTTCAGGAATATAATATCGATGAGATGAACACATTTTGCATCTTCCTGAAGCTGAACACACCAAGTTTACCTTGTAATGTGACATGGACATTGAATACAACATGTAAAAAAAAAAGAATCCATCTTATTGCATTAAACACACAAAATAAATAAAAAGCAGTAGAATGCAGAGTAAATCAATTTCTTGGTTTTCTACATTTTCCAATGGGATTATAGACAAGAGTTGGAATATAATAGGGGTTGCTATTGGACAACATGGACAATCCCCTCCCCCCCCCCCTCCTCCTCCCAAGAAGACAGTTTATTAACTTAAACCACTAAGCCACCGCCCACCGTCATATGACGGCGGGACGAGGCTTCTGTTGTTCTGGGCGGGCGTCATATGACGTCCTCGCCCTCCCGAGCCACTAGGGGGTGCGCGCGCGCCGCCGCCGGCGCGCGCCCGCTGCGTCACTCGGGACCCGGTGCGCGTGCCCGGCGGCCGCGATGTCCGCCAGGCACCCGCGATTGCCGGGTAACAGAGCAGGACTGTGGATATGTGCATGTAAACACAGATCCACGTCCTGTCAGAGAGGAGAGGAGACCGATGGCGTGTCCCTTGTACATAGGGACACCGATCGGTCGCCTCCCCCAGTCAGTCCCCTCCCCCCACAGTTAGAATCACATCCTTAGGTCATAGATTAACCCCTCGATCGCCCCCTAGTGTTAACCCCTTCCCTGCCAGTCACATTTACACAGTAATCAATGCAATTTTATAGCATTGATCGCTGTATAAATGTGAATGGTCCCAAAAATGTGTCAAAAGTGTCCGATGTGTCCGCCGCAATATCGCAGTCACAATAAAAATCGCAGATCGCCGCCATTACTAGTAAAAAATAAATAAATAAAAATGCTATAAATCTATCCCCTATTTTGTAGACGCTATAACTTTTGCGCAAACCAATATACACTGATCGCAAATTTTTTTTACCAAAAATATGTAGAAGAATACATAATGGCCTAAACTGAGGAAAAAAATTGTTAAAAAAAAAAAATTGGATATTTATTATAGCAAAAAGTAAAAAATATTGTGTTTTTTCAAAATTGTCCCTCTTCTTTTGTTTATAGCGCAAAAAGTAAAAACCGCAGAGGTGATCAAATACCACCAAAAGAAAGCTCTATTTGTGGGGAAAAAATGATAAAAATTTCATTAGGGTGCAGTGTAACATGACCGCGCAATTGTCATTCAAAGTGCGGCAGCGCTGAAAACTGAAAAATGGCTTGGGCAGGAAGGGGGTGAAAGTGCCCTGTATTGAGGTGGTTAAGGAGATCTGTACAAAATCTTGGTACTTTGTAGAATTTTAGTGAAAAGCCGTGGACTTACGCAGTGAATCCGTTGATCATATGGGCGTATTTTAAAATGACCAGATCCAGCCAGCCACACCTTCTCTTCCTGCCTGTGGTCACTCCCCATTCATGACCCGTCGACTGAAGAAGATTACCTATATCCTGCATGAAATTCAAAGTTACACTTTAGTCACACATGAAATACTGCACTTTAAAGTGACGCGGTCACCACTGTACATTTAAGCCGGCTTTATATCAAGTAAAGTAGCCAATGAGAACTTGCTAAATCTCTGTGTGGTACCAAAGGGTCCGCTTCATTTTACAGCAATCAGTCCTGCATAATGCCATTAATGGAAACACCACTTTAAAGTAGAGTACACACAGTTTTTTTTTTTGTGTGCAATCCAGCAGGTTGGATTCAGTTTCAGTACACCTCTAGTCACAAGGAATGTACACATCACTTGTGACAGCAATAGGCATGTGACAGGTACTCTTTATGACGAGATCTTGGGTCATGAAGACCCCAGATCCCTCCTCTGCCCTTAAATGAATTTAATCACACCAAGATCTGTGTGCGCAGATGCTTTTCATTTTCAGAAAATGGCGCTGTTCACTTCCAGGGAAACCGGAAGAGATGTAAGCTCATCGCCTCTGGGTTCCTATATCAGAAGTCAACCGAAGTCATTGCAGTATTTGATCAGCCAGCTGGACAATGGGGACACTCGGTGGGACGGGAGATCCCTGTAAAGCCGCGGAAGGCAGGAGGGGGGGTTAAGATGCCCCCTCCCACTGCTAGTTATCCGTTAGGATTTCCTTTACAATAGAGCCAACCGTCAGCTCTAATTATGGTACCAGGCATCATCCCGTTATAACCACTTGAAGTGTAGCTATGTACGGGTACGTTGCTGGTCGGCAAGTGGTTATTTTTTTACTTTTTTGTAAGGGGTTAAGGTTTAAAAGGTTTTAATAATAATAAAGGATTTATATAGCGCCAACAGTTTTGCGCCTTTTTTACTTATTTTGTTAGTTTAGGGGTTAATATTAGTGTTAGTGTCCGGAGTTTTTTTATTTAAAAACATTTTTTTATTTATATTTAAAATTATTGCATTTGAGCAAAATGCTCAAAAAACGCACAAATCAAGAGCTTCCATGCATTCCTATGGAACAAAAAAACAAAAAACAAACAAACATTCTGTGGTCCTCAGCCCTCCTCATACTTATCTGAGCTCGATCTAGATCCAGCAATACGGCACGAGAGACTCGGCTGTCCAGGACTCCCCCTCATTGGCTGAGACAGCAGCGTGGCGCCATTGGCTCCCACTGCTGTCAAAGTCAATAAGGAGAGAAAGGGCACTGGGCTGCGACTTCATGTCTGAATGGACACAGGGATCTGCTACGCGGGTGCCCCCATAGCAAGCTGCTTGCTGTAGGGGCACTGAACAGGAGGGAGGGGCCAGGAGCTCCGCAGAGGGACCCAAGAAGAGGAGGATCGGGGCTGCTCTGTGAAAAAACACTTCATAGAAATAGACATGTTATACTTACCTACTCCTAACGAAAATACTGCTGGAAATACTCAGATGGCCACGGCGATCTTACCCGGAAGCGGGAGCAGGTACCTTCTCCTCCCCAAAAAGTGCCAAATGTGGCAGTGCAGGGGAAAGGGGGGTGGGTTGGAGAGGGAGGGTGCCAGCAGAGGGAGCTTCTCCTTTTGAGTGGCGGTCCACTTTAAATTGGTCAGTCACAGGAGATGAGGCGTGGTGACTAAGAGCCCTTTCACATTGGGGCGGGGGGCGGCGTCGGCGGTAAAACGCCGCCATTATTAGCTGCGTTTTACCGTCGGTATTCGGCCGCTAGCGGGGCGGTTTTACCCCCACTAGCGGCCGAGAAAGGGTTAAATACCACCGCAAAGCGCCTCTGCAGAGGCGCTTTGCCGGCGGTATAGCCGCGCCGTCCCATTGATTTCAATGGGCAGGAGCGGTAAAGGAGTGGTAGATGCTGCTGGCAGGACTTTTTTTTAGGCCCCTTTTACACTGGGGCGGTTTTCAGGCGGTATTGCGCTAAAAATACCGCCTGAAAACCGCCCCTAAACAGCCTTCGCTGTTTGTTCAGTGTGAAAGCCCGAGGGCTTTCACACTGAAGCGGTGCGCTCGCAGGACGGTAAAAAAAGTCCTGCGAGCCGCTTCTTTAGAGCAGTGAAGGAGCGGTGTATTCACCGCTCCTTCACCGCTCCCGCCCATTGAAAACAATGGTACAGCGCGGCTATACCGCGGCTATAGCCGCGCTGTACGAGCGGATTTAACCCTTTTTCGGCCGCCAGCGGGGGTTAAAACCGAACCGCTAGCGGCCGAATACCGCTGCAAGAACGACGGTACAGCAGCGCTAAAAATGCAGGGACTACTTTGAAAATCGCACAGATATGAATGGTACTCATTGGAAATCATGGGGTACGACTTGTCTTGCGACTTTGCAGTCCCAAGTCGCAGGACAAGTCGTACAGGTGTGAAATACTAAGCGGTAGCATTTTTGGACAAATGGATTCTGTATGTCTTCTGCTATCAATGCTTCTTCCTTGCTTAATTTTATTTTCTTTGTAATTGTACACCAAGACACATACAGAGTTCAGTGCACATCTCAGCGCGCCGTTGGTGGCGGGACAAACTAACTTTTGTGGGTACGTGTTGACAATTTAGAGCGCCTCTCCACAGGAATCTGCCAGTGTACTTCTTAGGTTTTATTCATCTTTGCTCTCGGCCGCTCCTGATGTAGGCTGCCAAGTAAGAGTTGATGTAGCAACAGTTGCTGTGACTTGGTTGTTCCGCGGGAGGTGGCCTCTCCTGGTTACATGCCCTGGTCCAAGATATTGTTTATGCATTATGTTTTATCTGCACTATTCTAGGTGCGGTTTGTTTCACATATACAGTTTTCTGGTCTTGGGATAAATGTACAGTACACTTGCAAGGATTAACCTCTGCCCGACCGCCCTACGCAGATTTATTGTAGCAGGGCGGCCAATCTGCGCCAGAACTTGGTATGGGGGGGGGGGTATGGACTTGATGGAAGAAGGAACTGTGTAGGGCACGTATGCCATGGTGTGCATATTCACACATTTGGGCATGGGGATCCCTTTCCACTTAAGCTCCCCCTCAACAGTCCACCGGTTTACCTCTTGCTTGGAGTTGGTTTTTGATCACACAGATGCAAGTCCTGCTAAACAGAGGCCCGTAAAATAAAAAGCTTAACCCCAATACACACACAAGAACACTCACATTGATCTGCTCTGTAGGGAAGGCTCCAACTCCTACTCGAGTGGAGTAAGCCTTCACCACACCATAGACGTCTCCAATATTCTGAGGAGGGATTCCGAGTCCAGTGCACACACCTCCTACTGTACAATTGGAAGACGTCACATAGGGATACGTTCCTGCAGATACAGAAGAGTCATTTTACAATAAGACTTGCTCTCATGACAATAGAAGAATCACTATACAGGATTACCAAGCAGAGTACAAATACTAAATCCACCAGGTACACATAGAAATACAAACTGGAGAGAATAAAAAAAAAAAAAAAAAAAAAAAAAAAGAAATTCTAAAACCTTACCATAACTGATCAGATTTACAGAAAGACAAATAAACACACATAAAAAACAGACTCCATTTAAAAAAAACTCAAGAAAAAAAAAAAATCCATGAACACTAAAATGCCAGGCATTTATCCAGCGATTCGACACCACACGCTAGACGGACATACTTGCCTTACCAGAGGTGGAACGTTGGGACATTGTTCCCTGGGCGATTCAGCCCAACAAGAGTGCTCTTAATGAGCTGTTCTGTTCCACCTAACAGAGGCTTACAATAGGAGCACATCCCATGAGACTATGCAGGTGCCATGTACCCAGAGAACGCACTAAATATTCATAATCCCACTGATGGCGAGGTGTGCAGTGTCAATATGGACTTACTGGTCCCTAATGTGTATTTCTGACATTGAATCACCATATTAGAATTTTTTTTGAATGTTAAAAACTCAATGAACCCTTGGCCCCTGAGGAAGGTATTGGAACACCTTATACCGGAAACGCGTCGGGCATTTGGGCATTCACTTTGTATGCGATCTTACATAACACAGTTGGTTTGTTTCATGTAGCACATGTTGTGCATCCTTTTCATATATGTGGTCTTTTGTATTTTAACCTATTATATTAAAGCATATTTTTTACACAACCCTTGAGTTGGTGGTCCATTTAAAGTCCCAATTAGGGGGCATTTACTTCTATTTCTGTCAATTGAAAAACAAAAAATGGTTCATACGAAAAAAAAAAATCCAGCATGTTGGATCAGGCACTTTCAAATGCGGCACGAAAACTGCGTGTTGCAGCTGGCACACAAAGGATGGGGAAAATCAAACGACCTGACAATCAATAAAAATTTGTTTGATTTTTGACTCGTCTATGGCCTGCTTAACAGGAGGCTCACGGATGACAACGGTGTCAGGATTCAGTAGTGAACAGTGAGGTAATCAGAGCCATATTGGACAGCAGGGGCTTGTGAACCACAATATTGTCTCCACAGAAGTAAAGATATTTTTAAAAAAGGTAAAAAACAGGTAATTTCTAAGTATTTTAAAACTTATTTAGCTCTTTGGCGGGTGTTTTGCTTTAAAAAAAAAAAAAAACAAAACAAAAAGTGGACTGTCCTATCTTAGGCTAGGTTCCCGCTTCACAGGCAGTTCACACTGACATCTGCACCATTTCACAGACATCGCATGTAACGTGCACAGGAATGTGGTGCAAATCACATGCGAGGTCTGCAATCGCATAAGTGTGAACCCAGCCTTAAAGGGGAACTTTACTCCATTATTTGCTATTCAGCAGTGCGCTGCTTTAACTGGTAATTGCACGGTCATGCAAAGCTGTACATAAACAAAATGTATATCATTTTTGTGACACAAATAGGAGGTCAAATTTGTCAAGTTTGGCCAAAATGTATTCCGCTACGTCAAAAAAAATACAAATAATAAAAAAAAAAAAAAAAAAAAAAAAAAAAAGGAGGGGGGGGGCTTTCTCAGCGAAGTACACCCTCCTGCCGGCATGACTCAGCTAAAGGCAGATGGATTCCAGAAGTAAATGCTGCATGAACCATCTGCCCTTACTCAAGATGGCCACAGCTAGAAATGTTAGGGGGGGAGGGGGGTAGGGGAGTCAAAGTGATTTCTCAGCAAAATAAAGTATGGAGGAGTTTACTTTGAATATTAAAATTAAATAGTTTTGTTTGTGGCACTCAGAAACAGTGAAGTTCCACTAAAAAGTGAAAACGAAAGCCATGCCTGCCCATCCTGCCACCAATCTGTCTTCCTAAGCTTTGCGTGCTGAAAGATCTTCTGCATCCGACACCTGCGGGTATGTCAGAAGCCTTCCTCCCCTCTGCGCTGTGGTTGTTCTTTCCAGCCCCTACGTTACTATTGTATCTCATAGTGATGTAGGAGACAACAAAAGAAACCACAGCAAGCAGAGGGGAGCCAAGCATCCGACACTCCCGGAAGATGATTTTTCAGTAAGCGAACCTCTGGAAGGTGTTTTGATATTTGCCCAACTCCTCAAGATCCAGCCACTGCTTGCACCAGGGCTGAGGGCTTCGGAGAGGAGTACTGAGGCAAGGTGCTGTGATGCCTTCTGGAAGCCATGTACAACACCCTGCTAGCCCCTTCCACCAGACATGATCTGCTTGATCAAGGAAAGGCAAAATGAGCCGATTAGCACACAACCTCAGCTTTGAGATACGCAACTATAATGTACCCACAATAATAATAGCTATGGGAGAGGAACTCGATGCTACTCTTTCCATGTCTCAAAACCACAGCTTATTTCATGGTTTAAAACTACAGTTCACCCTCGGCTATGTAGAAATGAATATGTATGCTGTGTGAGGTTCTGCTGTATATTCGAAAATTCATATCTTTACAAGCCGGCCCGACTCAATTTCTGGGGTGACCCGGGCATGAAAGCATCGGTCAATTACAGTGAAGGGCTCTGGTCGCACCACGCCCTCTTCTCACTCCAATCTCTTTTACAAAAAGCTTTGTGTTTATGTACATCCCTGTCCCTCCTCTCTTCCTCCAATCACAGAAAACTATTTGTGGGGAAAAAAAAAAAAAAAAAATAGATTTTGTGAAAGGGAATAGAGCGAGGAAGAGGCGCCCTTCACTGACGCAGGAGCTGGAAATCCAGTGAAACCGTCTTATTGTTGTTATACTACTATACAGCCGGACCGCACATACAGCATAGCTATTGTTACCCCTTTCCTGGATGGTTGGTGCAGAATTTACAAAAATCAATACACATTACCCGCAATACAGTCCCTAGCGACCAGTAAATTAACCGCTCACCACCCTTATCCTGCACATGTGTACATTAACCCCTTCATCACCCAGAGGCCTCTGTGTGAACAGTATTAACCCCTTCACTGCCCCCTTTATGACCACTACATTCATGTATCTAGTGCACCAGTCTTAAGCTCTGCCCCAGTGTCATCACTGTCATTGATTTTAAAGGATTTTTCTTGAGCTTTTCAGGCACCTTTTTAATGCAAAAAGCACTTGAAAAACGCCTCGGTGTGAAAGGGCCCTAATAGAAAACAAAAAAACCCCAAAATATATATCAGTTATTAAAGCAGAGCTCCATCTAAAAAAGGTGAAGTACCACTTGTTCACACCCTCCACTGCAACATTTGGCACTTTTTTGGGGGGGCAGGTACCTGATTGACAGGTACCCGCTCCATAGCAAGATCACCGTACAGCGATCCAAGTCATGTCCAATACCTCCTCCGACTCCTCTCCCCCCCCCCCGCTGCCTTCTGGGTTCTGTGCGTGTCCCAGAAGACGGGACCATTCAGAAAGCACAGTGTGACTCGCGCATGTGCATTGGTAACCGGCTGTGAAGGCCTGAAAGCTTCACTTCCGGTTTCCCTTACTTGCAATGCCGGCGCCTGCACCCGAAGCCAATAGACAAATTGGCTTGGGGTGCCGACATTGCGGGATCCCTGGACAGGCACGTGTCCTTAAATACAAAGTTAACAGCTACAGCATTTGTAGCCGACTTTTAAGTTGTTTTTTTTTAACAAGCCGGAACTCCGCTTTAGTCAGTCAAAGGAAAGTGCTATTAAATGCCCTGATAATGAAGGGGTACAACAGGTTGGTACTCAAGTGGTTAAAAATATGGCACAGAACTTTAGGACGTATACGATATCAGCATTTCAAAGGTTTCACTTTATCCATACCCTGAGCTTAGTATTAGCTGACATTCTGGCACGCCATAGTCTTCGGCGCAAAAGACGCAAAATATGTAACCAAAAGCTTAGGTTTACATTAGCCAAGGTTATAGTAAGCCTACAATGCTCATCATTGCAGCAACTTAATAAAAATTATTCCGTTTTAGAGCTTTCATTTTAAGAAAAAGTTGACTGAATTGGCCCCCGCTGAGACACAAGAAGTCATTTTCTGGAACTAACCAAAGTCAATGTCAAGTAATGCAGCATTTGCTCCTTCTACTAAAATCTTCTTTGGAGGACCATGAAGGGCTTCATACATGAAGTATACTCCATCTTTCACCATGGGGCGGATTTTGTCAGCATACATCTGTAACATCACAAGAGTAATGGTTATTTGGAATAGTCCGTCACAATTTTATTCTAAAATGTTCTGGAATTAAAAAAAAAAAAAAAAAAAAAGTATAAGGACCTTCATTATTTAGATGATATTTAGATTCCAATATTTCATTACATTTTCAGCAGTTTTAATGGCAACAATTGAAGTAGAACAAAGTCTCTTAAGTGCAAAGATCAGTACAAATTGTATCAATATGTAGGTTCAAACATATTTCAAAAATAGGCACATTAAAACCAAAAATAGGTATGGAGGTTAGAGGTGGAGTGAAAAAGGTACAAGAGGCAACAACCATCATACTGATGAAAATAGAGGAGAACTTGTCGTCTAACAATGTTCCAGAAATAGGAAATGAGAAAGAAAAAGCATTGCCTGTATTGGATCCCACGTTTTGTCAAATATCATGGCGGTGTTATGGAGGGTACAGGGGAGCCCATCATTAACCATAACCCATTTAAAACTTGTGTTTGACGTATTCCAAGTAGTACCACAGACTGCTTCCACAGCTTCCCTACTATTATTCTGGCTGTTAAATACACAAAATCAACCGCCTAGAGTTCTTGGGGACTTCAGGGGCAATTTCTGGAATAAAGCAGATGTGTGACCAGTGGCGGCTGGAGGTTTCTTCTTTGTGGGGGCGGCAGAAAACAATCCATTAATCGCCATCATACAACTGGGTAGGCTCGGGGCGCAAAGCACCATTTTTTAAAGCCTATTAGAGCCTCTGGCTCTATGCAAGTGCTTCAAACATTCAAACACCCCCCCCCCCCAATTGGAATACATGCATCCTGTCCCCACATGTAGATTAGGGGGCCAGACGCATGGATCGGGGGGGGGGGGGCTGCACCCGACAAGCCGCCACTGCCTGTGACTGAATGATCGAGGCCAAAGATTCTGATCCAAAATCTGATTACTTTATGGCATTGCCACCAAATGTGGTACATGGTTCCAAGTTGGCCACAATGCCTAAAACAGTTAGGTGAGACTTTGCCAAGTTTTTATTGCAGTCCGTGTTCCCAATTCACTTTGTCCTGCAGACTGCTGTCACCAGAACAGAGTGAGAACGTCCAAAATTTTGAGTGGTCACCAAAACAGGAACAGAAGGGAAATCTAATGGGGACACTGGCTGGGGTGAAAAGAGGGGGATATTCCCTCACTTTGGGGAAACATTCACTAAAATCACATGTGAATTGCACAGGAATGCGGTGCAATTCACATGCAGGTTATAGTGTAAACCGGGGATAATATATATATATATATATATATATATATATATATATATATATATATATATATATATATATATATATATATATATATATATATATATATATATATATATATATATATATATATATATATATATATATATATATATATATAATATTTTTTTTTTTTTGAAAGTTAGTCATTTTAGCCTAGATTAGCTTAATAAATGTATTGAAGGAGGGATCAATTTCTTGCCTAGCCAGTATGACTACAATCTTGGTAGAGGTGAAGCAACGTTCAGCAGTTCAGATTGGTTTACTTTGTTTTCAGTGGCCGTTTATACTGGATTGACAGAGCTAATGGAATCCAGTTAAACCTGACCTCCGGGCAAACGGCTAAAAAAATAGTTAAAATACTGATGTGGGAAATATCTTAACTGCCAAAGTCTTTGTATTCAGCCCATCATGCAATTTTCTATAATCGGGTCAGGCTCTCCTCGTAGACTACCCCCTGCAGCTGAGCTATACAGCCTGGTAGAGGACCCAACCCAATCTATAACTAGACATTCGAGGATGAGGCCAAAAGGCCACAAGTACACAGGCCACTCATGTTTAACAATGCAGCAAAGTCCGATTGGCTTACAGTGCTAGTCCTTTCATGTACCCATAATTGAAAAAAAATATGGATAAATGCCTCAATATCAGCTTTAAAACATGTATCAAAAGTCACTTTTTTAAAAAAAAAAAGTTTAACAGAATGGTGAAGTGTTAAAACTTCAGCTGGGGAGGTTCACCCTCATTATCGGTCAATGATTTGAGTCGTCACCAGGACCGGAATAGAAGGAAAATCTTCCAATCCGGTAATCTGTGCAGACAACTGAGGGGATTTAAAGCAGATCTAAAAACTCTTATTTTTAATCCTTATGCTGCCAGCATTACTAAATAAGAGTTAATGGAACACACCTTTTTTTAGTAGCTTCCTGGCCTAGGCCAAATAATATGCATCCCAGGAGTCTATATGGGCCTTTTTCCTACCCTTTCATTTGAAGGAGGGGAGGAGAGTCTTTTTGAACCAAAGCACCTCCCCCACCTGCATGCCTGAGCTAAGGGCAGATGGATTCCAGGAAGTAAATGCTACGGGAATCATCTGCCCTTACTCAAGGATGACCAGGGCTAGAAAAGAATGGAGGCGGACTAATTTGCTATGAATATGATAGAGTTTTCCTGGTTTATTTTTGGCTATAAATTTACTTTAAAAAGAGATAAAGGGACTTCTTCTCTTCCTGTCCACAAAAAAAACAAAACAAACAAACACACGCAACCGTTCGGCTGAAGCTGATAAAATGATCGAACTTCTGACAAGCGGGGATGGCCATATGCCGATTAAAATTCTGAAATGCTGAAAATAAGTATTCTGCTATGTGGGTGACATGGAGGTGGAAAGCAGTAAAGCCCCATACACACCATCAGATTTTCTGCTGATTTTTGTCTTCAGATTTACCAAAAGCATGTAGTGCAAGGGCCTGCCTGATTGCATACAAACTGAAACTCCTAAGGTTTGACCTCATATTATATGGTTTTGGTAAATCTGAAGGGGAAAAAAAAAATAAATAAAATCAGCAGAAAATCTGATAGTGTGTATGGGGCTTTAGGCTGCATTCACATCTGGGCATTTTGAATCACGAGCAGACGCGATTCAGCCCGCAATTTCATAAACGCTCTGTTAAAAGTACAAGTCATACTATGCGCATTTCAGATGCCATTCCTTTTAATGGCACCTAAAAATGCGGTGCGGTGACGCCAAATCGAGCTGCAATTGGAGCAAACCGCATGGCACGAAGTTAGTCGCCAAGAAGAAGCACCTTTTTTGGGGCAACAAGCTTCACGTTATGCGGTTTACAGCTTGATTCATCGTGGCAGAACCGCACAGCAATTGTTAGGCGTCATTAAAATGAATGGCATCTGAAATGCGCATAGTGTGACTTGTAATTTTAACAGAGGGTTTTGAAATGAAGCCTAAAGGACGTCGTCACTAACAGTTTAAAAATATGACTTGTGTGATTAAAGACTAATGAATAATGACTAAAGAGCCATATGGTATATGTGCTGCAAAGAAAGCAAATGCTTGTTTTCTACCCAGTGACAGGATATCATGACCTATTCATTTTTTTGTTACAAATAGGATACGCTGTTCACAACACATTATATATATTCAGAATCTATTCCACTTTCCTATGACACATTACCTTGAGCTTCTTCAGCTGCCCTTCTACATCTATCTCTAGATTCGAAAACATTGATTGATGCTGCTGAGCCAGGATCTTAAACCTGCAAAAACAGAAACATTATCAATAATCCTGCCCTTACCCACAGCAATGGGCTAAACAGCAGATCTGTAGGCCAAGACAAAGGTTCAGAATGCCCCCATCTGTTCCTCAGATACGGTTAAACACTGGCCAACCAGCGTCCCTATTGCTCGAATCGCCGTACTGGTACAGCGCTTCGTGCAATAGACACAGCGGGCGCGCGCTGCCAGAACCAATACGCGTGGCTACAAATGCTCCACAGAGGCAGAATGGGGGTCAATGTAAACAAAGCAGATCCCTGTTCTGTCAGGGGAGTACAGTGTGATAGTCTGTTCCTAGTGATCAGGAACAGCAATTGCTCTGTACTCCCAGTCAGTCCACTCCTCCCTCCCGCCAGAGTTAGAAAGCACCTCCCTAGGACACACTTAACTCCTTGATCGCCCCCTAGTGTTAACCCCTTCCCTGCCAGTGTCATTTATACAGTAATTCAGTGCTATAAAAATGCACCGATTGTCGCTGGTCTCAAAAAAGAAAAAAAAAAAAAAAAAAAAAAATCACTGGTCCAAATTTCTAGAATAATAATAATAATAATAATAATAATAATAAAAAGTCAGCAGCTACAGTGTTTGCAGCTGCTGACTTTTAAAAACAAACATTTTCAGCTGGAATACCGCTTTAAACTACTTGCCACCCACCCACAGTAGTTTTACTCTAGGCGCGCAGCACAGGCAGGCCTGACAACATACCTGTGCGTCGCCACCTGTGTTTCAGATAGGTCACGCCCCCAGCTATGACTGGACACAGCACGCGTTTTGCCGGCGGATTTCAGCCAATGATTTTGGCTGAAAGTCAGCCGATTGGCTGTGATTGTACACAGCCAGTTCTGTTTTTACAAAAAACACAGAACTCTACGCATAGGAGCAGCAATCTGGCTGTTTGACTGTCTCTTCTCCCTGCAAAGCAGAGATAAAAGAACAGCCAGATCAGAAAGTAAAAGCAGCACACATTACACATTGTTAGGCACACAGTTAACCCCTTGATTGCCCCTAGATGTTAACCCCCTTCCCAGACAGTGTCAGTATTATCACTGATCACCATTAGTGTCACTATCATCAGCGTCGGTGACCCAACCAAATGTTAGCGCCAGCTTGCCGGCCACCTTGTTAGTCACACCAAATCACGCATTAAAGTATACCGTCTATAGCTGCGTAAACTTCCAGTACACACACCATAGTTTGTAGAAACTAACTTTTTTTAAACCAAAGACATGTAAGCAGAATACATTTTGGCCTACACTGAAGAAATTAGATTATTATTTTTATTTTATTGGATAGGTTTCATATCCAATAGAAAAAAAAATTTGGGTACAGTGTTGCATGACCGTGCAATTGCCAGGTAAAGTAGCAGTGCTGAATAGCAAAAAAATGCCCTGATCATGAAGAGGGTAAAAAACTTTCTGGAGGTCAAGTGGTTAAAAGAAACCTCACAAGAAAATTTGTGTGAGTAAAAAATAAAATGCATTCCCATTTACCCCCAAATCAGTCGCAATTAACTTACCTCCTAAGCTATTATGTTGCCTGCAATTTTATTTATTTTGTCCCCACTGGAAGATTTCCACTGACTTTAAAAAGCATTTCTTTCCCATCCCTTTCTGTCTCAGTGGCAATTAAAAAAGGGCAACTCTATCCAGCAGGGACACTGACAGCAACAAATCCACAAGGAGTTCTAATTTTTTTATATCAAATATAAAAAATAAAAGTTTTTCTTATACATGAATTGTGAATCTTAATTGTTGCCTGCACTTCAGAAACCTAAGTGTGGAAGGTAAGTAGTTTTATGCAACAGCACACTATCTATCCATCTACACACATACATTTTTTTTTTCCACAGTATGAATATTAAGCATATTTGAGGCTTTTAGTTTAATATTGTCAAGCATATTTGTGGAACAATGCAAGTAGAATAAAACTAATGAAACAGAAACCAAGATTAAAGTTCCAGCAGAAAATGTCCACATTATATATAATATAACACAATATATGTCAAATAACCAACCTAGATGAAAACTCATCAAAGTTTGAAAGGAGGTCACACACACGAAGACCAGTACGTGCCGCTTTGGAGGAGTAAGTTGGTCCAATTCCCTTCTTCGTAGTGCCAATGCTGAGAGCAGGAACAAAAGACAATGAGAATACTAGAATACAGTTACAAAGCCACATTTACAGGGAAACTGATTTCTTTTTAAAGTAGAATTCCAGATAAAGCCCAACTTGTCTTAAAATACTCCATTCCCCTGTCTACCACCTAATCTCTATAATAATTATATACTTACTCATTTTCAGACCACTCTGGTCCAATATGATCATGATCAGGCTCCCCTGTGTGAGCCATCGACAGCTGAAGGGGAGTGGAGGGAGCGCCAACAGCGGCTGCACCATGAGAGCCTATGGAGAGTCATCACCCCTGGCTTTCCCAGCTATTGTAGGGCACCGTCACCTCTCCCCTGCAGCCGCCACAGGGGATCATGTGTCCAGATCAGACTGGACTGAAAATAGACAAGTCCTTAGTTTTTGTGTTTGTTTTTTTACAACGGTTATAGGTGTTAGGAGGGGGAGAGGGACTAGAATTCCACTTTAATGCTTTAGCGTTAAACATGAAACTAACTTAAAAGTTGAAGTTCACCCAAAACTTTAGAATTAGTTAGGTGTAGGCTGAACTTCTACTTTATATTAAGAATTCTGGCAGAATAAATTTCTAGTCCAAGCAATTCATTTTTTTTTGCCAAGGACAGATTTATGACAAAATGCTACAAAAGTCTCAAACAAGTGTGTGACAGCATAGGAATGAACCAGTTCAAGGATGTATGTAGGGTCACTTATGCTAGCAATGGATAGGAGTTTTAGTATAAATTAAAAAAAATAAAATAAAATGTGCAAGCAGTGGCATGACCATATGAAACCCCTCTTTGGCTTCCTCTAGCCAGTATGAAGAATACTTTGGATCTTCTCCTTATCTCAGCCTAGGTAGCATAGCCTGGTTATGTATTGGGTGCATGCTTGGTGGAGTACTAAGGGAAAGGCTATAGCAGGCTGTGACATTGTATTAAAAAAAAAAAAAAGAAGAAGGATAAAAAAATTGTTGAGACCTAAATAAAGCAGACTTTGTTGGACTGTTGCTTTTCACATGTAGTAGTTGACCCTTTATAAACAGGAGAGGCTCTGGATCTGAGATTCCTCCTACATTGGGCTCAGGGTGTAACATCCAATTGTTAAAAAGGAGTGCAATGGCTCATGTCTAGGCTGCTTTGGCACATTGAAAGTATCCATAAAAAAATTAAAAATAAAATAATAATAATAATTTCTCCTTTGATCTTTCCCTATTGCTGAGCCACGAGCGTTCTTTTTCTTGGATCCTGTATATGCCGTTAGGATTAAGCAATATTTGCCAACTCCTTCTAAGCCTAGGGGCTCTTTAAGTACGGTATGTTACTTATTTGAGGTCATGTTCGTCAAGATCCATTAGACCTATTCCTTAGTTACCGAAACACAAAGTTTGCAATAAATGCCATCTTTGTTTATGCATCGTTCTTTTGTCTTGTAAAGATTTGTGGAACATTGTT
The DNA here is from genome assembly GCA_037952835.1 of Lithobates septentrionalis. Taxonomy (NCBI): domain Eukaryota; kingdom Metazoa; phylum Chordata; class Amphibia; order Anura; family Ranidae; genus Lithobates; species Lithobates septentrionalis. The sequence goes on along the minus strand of JBBDGP010005245.1, from coordinate 38,744 downwards.
GCATAGGAGACTGGTATTGTGGACATATTCTTTTATTTGAATAGAAACATTCAATGCTCAAAAGAAAAAAAACGTTTTGAGCGTAAAAAAAAAAAAAAAGTAATGAAGAGCAAAAAACACACCAAAGATTAAAGTGTTACTAAACCCAGTAATATGAAAAATAGTTAAACCGTCCCCCACAGCTTATAAACCATCTTTTTATATTAAGATACCACCACTATATACCTTTTTGGCTCATCTGTATACCACGGTCACGTGATAACTTGCAGGGTTTGTGCGAATGCTGAGTGTTCAGGTAGGAGGAGATTTCCACTACAGCCTGTGTCCTCGTGTTATGGGAGGCGGATCAGCCATCCATCAAAATGTGACATCCCACCCACTGTTCTTTAGTTACTGGGCATGGAGGAAGAGGGGAGGGACTGGGCTGTCATTTAAGATCTGCAGACATGCCCACACGTGTGATGTCAATACCATGCAACCTGAAAAGCTCAGCTCAACAAGGAAATATTCTTTCCAGCAATAGAGACCAAACTGAGCATGTGCAGAGGGACCACCAATTGTCCCAAAGTATTTATACTAAAAGGATGACAACAAGCCAATGTGTTGCCGAAGCCAGGCTATCGTTCCATCAGGACTAAAAAGACAATTTAAAAATCGAAAATATTTATAAAACTTGGATACAAATAGCTCAAACGTGACATAGGATTAAAAGTACAGGTACAAATTGAAATAAATAAAAAGTGATCAGATAAGAAACCACCTTAAACCAGGTGAACTCTGGATTGAAGCAAAGCAATAAAGAGCTTGAGAAAGGATTGTGCCTAGTGGCTTGGTGAACTTTGTAATCAAGTGAAAGGTTGTTCTCACACTAGAAAAATCTCACGTAAATTGCAAAATCTTATGTTCACCAAGTAGCAGACTCCTCTCCCCATTGTTCACAATTTACGTAAAAACAGTTTTTTTTTGCAAATACATTCGTAAGTCACAGTGCCCATGCCAAGGGACCTCTGTATATACTGTAGTCCTAATTCTACCATTTCCAGAGCCTCCATAGTAGGAGCACACAAGAATGGATAGATTAAGGGCAGGTATGCCTGGAGCCCACTCCTAAATGCACAGGGAGTCAGGTGACACCCAGCAAAAGCACAATGGCAGCAAAGGCATCCAGTGCGTCCCGCACCCAATTCATCCAAATGTGTAAAAAAAAAAAATAAGTGGCAACCACCCCAATCTATAACTGGCCTTTGCAGTAAGGTACACACAGACAGCACTTACCAGCCAGCCTGCAAAACAACCAAATTGACCCTAACAGTTTACACTAAAAAACAAAAGGTTTTTGTTTAGCAATGTAGCTATGAGGAGCTACCGTCCTAAGAAAATTCAAAGCGGTTTCTAAAAAGAATTACTTTTTGCCATCTTGTGCTTGTCGCTGGACTTCTTGGAGACCGTCAACTGCCTGGTGAAAGTCACACACTATATAGAGGAGATGCATAAAAAAAAGGGAAGACACCAAGTAAGAGGAGTTCAACATAATTCACGATTACATTAACAAAAAAAATAAAAAATAAAATAAAGGACACAAGTCCACCCTATGTGTGCGATTAGGTTATATTACTCATTCAGGGCAAAGGGACAATGACTCCCAATGGCACTCCTAAACATCCGGGAATTTATACTCATCCATCCATGCTTCTTCGCCACTTCCTCTGAAGCCCACCCTAGGTTAGGGTCCGTGTCAGAGCTTACCTGGTGGATTATGTCACATAACAGTGCTCGGACCTGGTGATTGGCCACTTAGACCAAGCACTGTGACATGCTCCCCTACATCCAGAAGCCTTGCTCTGTAGAGCAATGGAAGGAGAGCTTCAATGGAGATGGCAATGGAGCGGAGACGGGCAAGTACAGCTTGTTTCGGGGGATGGGGGGTGGGTGTGCACAGGCTCTAAGGCTGGGCTCACATATGTGCGGTGCAAAATGCAGCTCCAGGTTTCCCGGTAAAGATTAAAAAAAAAAAAAAAGTTTCAAAAAATAAAATTCATTCAGCGGTTCCTCTACGTTGTAGCTGCGGATCAGCTGACCAGTAAGAGGGGGGAGGTTTAGTGAGGAGGGGGAGAGAAGTCATGTTCAGAACAGAACACATCTGCAAATCAGATGCGTTCCCATTGAAGATTATGTGCCTGCAATTCGCACCGCACTGCCTAGAAAATGCACACTTTTTGTGTAATGCAGAGCGCGGATGCAATGCACATACGTGAACCAGACCCATTGAAAAGAACCAATCTGCAGAACATTTGAAAATATGATGCGGTGTAATCCAATTCGCACATTTGTGAACCCAGCCTCAATAGGCAAAGTGATAATGCTAAATAAAAATATAAAATAAAAAAAAAATAAAATAAAAAAAAAAAGACACAAAAACAAAACACCTCAATATATTTTTGCTATAACACAAGATGTTTTAAAGGATTGTACTTATTTTTTTATATTCATCCATCTACGTACCTATATGCGCTCTATCAGATATGATTAGCCTCTTCTCCCAATCTTTCAACCCTGTTGAAAAGAAATGATCAAGTATTACTTCTGAAACATGCCAAAAGGCCCTCTCCGAAGTCTCCTATAATAGATACAAGTTGCTCCCGGACAATCGTTTTTACCAAACATCTTTTTCCTATATGAGAAAGTCTTCCACAATCATTCCCAATAAATTTAGCAGCAGCAGCACATTTTTTTTCCCTCTCCTCTCTCCTTCAGCAGCCGTTCCCTGACAGAGGGGAGTTGGAGAATCATGTAACCAGACCAATAGGATTAAAAATAGGTCAAGTATACAGATCTTTTTTATAAAGGTTAGGTAGGATTGGTAGAAGGAGGGAGGGAACATTTTATAAGAATAAATATAGTAAAATGGAAATAAACTTCTTCTAAAAGAACCAAATATTTTGATGCATGGATATACAACTAAAAAGGCAAAACTGTTTATAGTTTTAGTGGAGAGGGATTAGAACACCTGGCAGGTTTTTATAGCTGCCTGTGTCCCCATTAGGGTGATTCACTTTGTGTGTCCCGTTTACCAAAGTGATTAAAAGAATATGCCAAACTTTGGGTTGTCTGCAAAAATGTCCTCCAATGGGGACGCTAGTTCTGGTGATCTAGAGGTCCTCAAGAAATGCCCTCAATTTGCAGGGATTTCTCTCACTTCCTGTTTGGCTAAGGGACAGGAAGTGAAAAGAAATCTTTGCAATGGGACACAGATTGAGGTTATAACCTTCCCTTACTCCTTCAAAAATTATAAACATTTTGCCCATAGTTCTACTTTAACCACTTCAATACCAGGCACTCCCCCCTTCCTGCCCAGGACAATTTTCAGCTATCAGCGCTGTCACAGTTTGAATGACAATTGCGCGGTCATAACGCTGTACCCAAACTAAGTTTTTATCATTTTCTTCCCACAAATAGAGCTTTTTCTTTTGGTGGTATTTGATTACCAAAGGCGTTATTTTTTACTAAACCAACTAAAAAAAAGATTTTTTTTTCCAAAAATTAATGTTTTTCTTCGTTTCGGTTATAAAATTTAGTTTTCTCCTTCACTGACGAGGCGGCACTGATATGTAGAATTGTTGGGCACTGATAGGCGGCACTGATGAGGTTTTGAAAGGTGTTACTGTAGGGCACTGATGTGGGCACCGATAGGCGATCCTGAGGGGGCACTGACTGAGTACCTTTTTGGTACATCTGATCATCAGCACAGACCACCCCTCTGACAGGGAGAGCCGCCGATTGGCTCTCGCTGTCAGCACGAACCGAGGAATGCCATTTACTGGCACTTCCTGGTTCACGCGATGATCAGCTGTGATTGGTCACAGCTGATCACGTGGTAAGAAGCCTCTGACAGAGGCTTATCACAATTGGAGATGCGGCATGTCAGACTGACACGCCGCACTCGCGATCATGTGCCGGCATGTTATCCATATGACGCCCAGTCAGGATAACAGAACCACTTCCCGGCCCTCAATCTGCTATAGGCCGGGCAGGAAGTGGTAAACCACTTACCGCAGACTGTTGTAGCTGTACGTCGGTACTTTGATGTAGAATACAGGAGTTATGGCAGCAGATAGCTCCCATAACCCTGGTATTTTCTGCAACAGCAGGCGGCACTCTTTAGGGTACAAGTGGTCTCTGCAGCAGATACGCCGCAAGATCACTTTTAATCGGGTGCGGGAGAGGTCCTACACCCTCTCTTGCATCCCTTGTAATAGGAATAAAAGTGACCCTTTTTATTACTTTTTTTTTTTAAAAGAATAGCGTAAAAAAAAATTAAAAAAAATTAAAGTGCGCAGAAGCGGGGCTGAAGTGGTAAAGGAAAAAAAAAAATTTAGATTACTTTAAGAGAAAACTGCAAGCAGTTAACACATAGCAGGAGACATGCTATGTATCTTTTGCAATAACAAACCTGCCTGCTCGCAGTCTATTAAATGCACACTGAGCTGCGCGTGCACAGAGTGCATTCCGGGCACACTCCAGCTGTGACACAATACACAAACGCAGATGATATCAATCCCTGACCGGTCAGTCAAGAGGCTGAAAACCTGCCACCTGGAAGAAGCTGGGGAGAAGAAAATGACAGCAGCCAGTAAGGGACTGAGGCATCACGTAGCTGAAAATCTGCATCAATTTGTGGCGAGTCAGGACAAACCTTAAGCAATGTTTATGATGGACCACAACCTGATCAGTTCATCCGGGTGATTAGCAGCCTATAATCCCCTATACGCCACCATTTTTTAAACCCTTGGATGCAAACCACCTGCCAGCCCACGTGTGGATCATCTAGCTCGGTGGTTCTCAACGCCTGTCCTCAGGACCCACTAACAGGCCAGGTTTTATGTATTACTTTGGGGAGATGTAGACTAGAATACTGCAATCACTGAGCAGCGAATGATATCACCTGTGATGTATTTCAGTTATCTTACAAACCTGGCCTGTTAGTGGGTCCTGAGGACAGGAGTTGAAAACCACTGATCTAACTCAACCTAACCACCAGTTATGCATCACATATACTACCTACCTTTCTTTTCATTCTTTTCTGCCTCCTCAAACAGGCCTGGTAGATGTATCACTACACCATTACCTGAAAAACAAAAAAACAAATACACCATCAGCGCTGAATAATACCAGAAAAACATTTACATCATCTCAACAATCACATGCACGTCATAACGCTCATATAATAGAACTAAAGTCTGTATCATGCTCCATTAGCATCCCCCTTGCTAAAATATAGACACTTCAAAAGCAAAATAGCCTTGAAATGCATTAACTCGGGGTAAGATCGCTCATTAATTCCCACAAGGGTTACAGATCAAGCCGATGAAAGGGCTCGGAATCTGCAGCAGAAAATAAAAAGGTATTATTGTGCCGCCAGGGAAAAATGCTGTGGCTACATTTGTCATGGTAAACAGGAATATATATATATATATATATATATATATATATATATATATATATATATATATATATATATATATATATATATATATATATATATATATATATATATATATATATATATATATATATATATATATATATATATATATATATATATATATATATATATGGGTCGGGTCGTTTTACAAAAGCGTTTATATAGATTTCTTCTGGCAGTAGATAAAGTTTGTGCTTTTTTGCCATAAAAGCCCATTAAGTAAATGTCCCAAAGGCACAGGTAAAAGATAATAAAACTAGATGAAGTACGGCTTTCACGGCTCGTTCCTGTGTACACAGCAATGTGTATAAACCTCAGTTAATCCAATTTATAGCCTCGCTTTTATCGCACGCTTATATTTTATAGAAAACTAGAAGCTTTTCTTGAATGTTTGACAGAGCGTAAAAGCCCGTCACTGACTGGAACAATGGAATGTGAGCATGGTGCCCTGCAGGCAGTAGTTGGTTGTGCTTTGTCGGAACTTTGAGGCGCAAAAAAAAAAAAAAAAATTATTTCTTAAAAGGACTAAAAATATTTTATTGTGGAATGCCTTTTGTTAAGTAATAAAAAGGGCATACGTGTTTCTGCTTGCGACAGTAAATTTAAAATCCAACTTCATAGAAAGTAATGCATGCAAGGAGTAGGTAAAAATGGTCTATGGATGCATTTCAAGATGTGCCCAGACTAAACTCTCAAGCTGGAAACTTTATTCAACCAGCGTGGTAACAAATTAATTTTATGTGGCTATAAGGTGTAATTTACAGTAATGTTAAAAGGCTACTTTTTTGGTTTAATATAACAAACATGTTATACTTACCTGTTCTGTGCAATAAAATTTCCACAGGAGCAGCCACAATCCTATTCTGGGGTCCCCGTCTGTCCCCCCCCCCCCCCCCATATGCCCTTATATAGCAAGCTTCTTGCTATAGGGGCACTCCCACATGCTCGCTCCGGAGCCCTGCTCAGTGTGTTCATAAGAAACAGAGTGGGGCTCCACCCCACACCTCCACTCCCTTGTCGCTGGCTCTGATTGATAGCAGCTGGGAGCCAATGAAAAGTGAGAAATCCTTGGCTCTCGTGCACATTGCTTGATTGAGACTGGGCTCAGATATGCATTCAGGGGGGCTATGGGTGAAGCTACATGCAGAGTGTTATTTACTTTACTGCATAGAATGCAGGGGGGGGGGGGGGGGGGGAATCTGTTCTGCTCTGTGATAAAAAAAACACTGCACACAGAATGCAATTACCGTATATGTTCGTAAAAAAAAAAAAAAAAAAAAAAAAAAAAAAAAAAAAAAAAATCCTTTAGAATCACTTTAAATTTGTTGGATTTTTAAGGGCTGGCTGTCCCTCTCATGCTACATCTTATTTCAGTTTCACCAGCGGGGCACTTTTAAACTGACCAATGGGAACTAGCACCACCTAAAACTGCCAATCTGTGCACACGTGTTAGAAAATGCATGCATTCAGATGTCTAGATTTTTCATTCTAAAAAGTGAAAGTTTCTCAAAGCATCCAGTTAGTACAGGCAGCCAACACTTTTCCATTTTCCCAGCCCTTCAATGAGCAAGTCTAAAAATCTCCACTAGAAAGGGTTGAAGCCCTGGGGGAACGCAGCATGCGTTGTGTTCAGCGAGACAGAACTGAATGTTCAGACAGGCTGAAGCGGAGTCATATGTGAGAACATCGTAGTGTTGTCTGACACTTACCAATGAAGGAGGTAGCTTTACTATTAATAATACCACTTGGAAAGAGATGGAAATCATATTCTTTGCCGTCTACCACCACAGTGTGTCCTGCATTGTTTCCTCCCTGAAAGACAAATAAATAACCGATCATCAAGTAACATGCTTTGGGGGGGGGGGGAAAACGGGACGTGTGTGTGTGTATGTATGTATGTATGTATGTATGTATGTATGTATGTATGTGTATATATATATATATATATATATAATGTATGTGTGTGTGTGTGTGTGTGTGTGTGTGTGTGTGTGTGTGTGTGTGTGTGTGTGTGTGTGTGTGTGTGTGTGTGTGTGTGTGTGTGTATATATATATATGTGTATATATATATATTTGTGTGTATATATATGTGTATATATATATATATATATATATATATATATATATATATATATATATATATATATATATATATATATATATATATGTGTATATATATGTGTATATATATGTGTATATATATGTATATATATATATATATATATATATATATATATATATATATATATATATATATATATATATATATATATATATATATATATATATATATATATATATATATATATATATATATATATATATATATATATATATATATATATATATATATATATATATATACACACACATACATCACACACATATATACATACACATAAATTTCTCTCAATAGAGAGTCATACAGGTGCGCAAACATGCATTCACATCCATAATATAAAATCTAAAGATCAGCATCTAAGAACATTTAGAGATCAATACACTCTCCAGCCCACCATGGATCTTCAATTGCAGTCCAAAGCCTTTATTGCAGAGATCACATCAGAAAACAAGTAGTGCAATGTTTCAGAGTCATGCAGGACCCCCTTTGTCAGGGGTGCACTGACAAAGGGGTCGTGCACGGCTCCGAAACGTTGCACTTGTTCTTTTGTGATGTGATCTCTGCAATAAAAACTTTGGACTGTAATTGAAGATCCATGGTGGGCTGGAGAATGTGTATTGATCTGTGATAAGTCCAGTGTCCAGCTGGTAATCACTACAGCACCCGCCATGGATAAACCTGTGATCCAGGATTGTGTGCACCATGGGAATAGAGACAAGACTGAGGACACGCATACATACACGCTATATTGTCAAAAGTATTGGGACGCCTGCCTTTACATAGACTTTAATGGCATCCCAGTCTTAGTCTGTAGGGTTCAATATTGAGTTGGTCCACCCTTTGCAGCTATAGCAGCTTCAACTCTCCTGGGAAGGCTGTCCACAAGGTTTAGGAGTGTGTCTATGGGAATGTTTGACCATTCTTCCAGAAGAGCATTTGTGAGGTCAGACACTGATGTGGGATGAGAAGGCCTGTGCAGGCCAGTCAAGTTACTCCACCCCGAACTCGCTCACCCACACTATTACCAAAAGTATTAGGCCACCCTTCCAAATCATTTGGTGGTGGTGGAGGAGGGATTATGGTGTGGGGTTGTTTTTCAGGGGTTGGGCTTGGCCCCTTCGTTCCAGTGAAGGGAACTCTTAAGGCGTCAGCCTTACAAAATATTTTGGACAATTTTATGCTCCCAACTTTGTGAGTACAGTTTGGGGATGACCCCTTCCTGTTCCAGTGTGACTGCGCAACAGTGCACAAAAGCAAGGTCCATAAAGACGTGGATGAGCAATTTTAAGGTGGAGGAACCTCACTGGCCTGCACAGAGTCCTGACCTCAACCCAATAAAACACCTTTTGGGATGACACAGGACAATTTTACACATAGTTACATAGTTGGTAAGGTTGAATAAAGACACCAGTCCATCCAGTTCAACCTGAGTGTGGGTGCGTGTCTACAATTGTCCCTATCCCTGTACATTGTAGGGGTGCAACGGATCAAAAAACTCACGGATCGGATAATTTTCAGATCAGCAAAAAAAAAAAAAAAGACAAATCTTGTTACACCCACAGGAGTTTGAGATTTAACAGCTATTTTCAACACAAAACGGAGCTTATATGCATAAATACAGTATTTGTAGATCGGACGGACTGTTTAGATGTTACATTTTAAAAGCAACAGCAAACCTGCTGACCTTACATGGTTGCTAATGTGACAGAACACCTCTGATTTTCACATTTAACGTTAAATGTGAAAATCAGAGGTGTTCTGTCACATTAGCAACCATGTAAGGTCAGCAGGTTTGCTGTTGCTTTTAAAATGTAACATCTAAACAGTCCGTCCGATCTACAAATACTGTATTTATGCATATAAGCTCCGTTTTGTGTTGAAAATAGCTGTTAAATCTCAAACTCTGGTGGGTGTAACAAGATGTCCCCTTGCCCCCTTCTCACTCTCTCATTACAGTACTGTGCAGGAGTGTGGGGTGTAGCAAGATGGCGGCCACGAAACATCACTTCCTCTCAGACAGCGGCCGCTGCCGGGTGTACCAAGATGGCCGCCGCTCCGGAGCTAGGCCGAAGCCTTTCCTATGGCCGAGGATGTGCCGATCCGCAGAGGTTGACCCGTACGGTTCACGGATTGGCGACGATCCGTTGCACCCCTAGTACATTGTGTCTCATTAAGATGCTTATTTTTTTTTTATTTAAGGTACCCATATAGAGCTGTCAATTTACACAGTGCTCCACACATACATCGCACACTCACATCGGTCCCCTACCCTCAAGGAGCCCACAATCCAAAGTCCCCAACTCATACCCTTATACCAGGGCCAATTTTTGGACAGCAGCCAATTAACCTACCAGCATACACAAGTATTTACTGATCATACGTAGAGACTATTGTGCTAATAAAAAAAAAAATAGTACCAACCCCAAGTTTCCATCCATTTACACTATATACAGCACCAATTAACGAAAAAACTGTTGCTATTCTTGTATAGAGACAGGTGGCCCTCCAGCTGTCAAAATAGCCGAACAGCAGCTGCATCTGATTGGATGCAGCCACTTTTTCACCTAGATTCTTCCATTTCTCAATTAAGGGATGTCAGGCAGGAGGAAGCCAACAAGTTTGAAGGACTTTACATATATCTGGTTTTTCCATCACCAACAACAAATAATGTCTTAGCTCTGCAGTGTATCCTCACAGACAGGTTTACTGGATCATTCTAGGTAGTAGGTCATTCTTTGAGAAACTTGACAGCAACCTATAAAATATTGGCCGACGCTTAGCGACACTATTGTGTATTGCCAATATGTTTATACCAACCTGACCCCAAACAACACATTCTACTACTATAGTTTCTTCCCCATTCAGTTTGTCTTTTACAGTTAAAAAGGTGGGGCCAGCTGGTTGCTGCATGTCACCAACAATATTGTATTGTTTTGAGAATAAAAGGTGCCATTCCCTGCCAACGCATACCAACTGTATGCTACTTATATTCCAGATACAATATAAATTACATACCATTTGTCATGGAAAGTCTTATAAAAAAAAAAAAAAAACGGACAAAGCCCCAGGAGGACCAATGCCCTCCCACAATACCAGAGTTTAAAAAGTTATCTACAGTGAGGGGAAAAAAAAAAAAAAAAAGAAGTATTTGATCCCCTGCGTTTGCCCACTGACAAAAATGATTAGTCTATAATTTTAATGGTAGGTTTATTTTAAACAGTGAGACAGAACAAAAATATCCAGAAAAAAAAGCTATACATTGATTTGCGTTTTAAAATGGAGTGAAATAAGCATTTGACCCCTTCACGAAACATGACTTTGTGATTGCCAACAAGGGTTTTTCCACCAAGTTTCTTGTAGTTGGCCACCAGGTTTGCACACATCTCAGGAGGGATTTTGTCCCACTCCTCTTTGCAGATCCTCTCCAAGTCATTAAGGTTTTGAGGCCAACATTTAGCAACACAAACCTTCAGCGCCCTCCACATATTTTCTATGAGATTAAGATCTGAAGACTGGCTAGGCCACTCCAGGACCTTAAAGTGACTGTTTTTAAGACAAAAAGAACCTTTTGAAAACATGTTATACTCACCTGCTCTGTGCAAGGGTTTGCACAGAGGGGCCCAAAACCTCCTTTTATGGGGTCCCCCAGCAGCGCTCCTGGCTCATCCTCCTAATCAAGTGCCCCCACGGAGAGCAGCTTTCCATGGGGCACACTCCAGAGTCCTGCTGCTGCATCCATTGACAGACAGGACTTGGCCCCGCCCCCTGAATTTGATAGACAGCAGCAGCAGGAGCCAATGGCTCCCACTGCTATCAATCTATCCAATGAGGGCCTGAGACAGCGGCGGGAGCTGCTGGGTAAGCTTGTTGCTGGAATGATCAGGTTCAGGTTAGAAAAAGGGGGGCAGCTGCACCACAGGTTTTTCACCCTTGATGCATAGAATGCATTAAGGTGAAAAACCTTGAGACTTTAAAACTCCTTTAACCACTTGAGCCCCGGACCATTATGCTGCCTAAGGACCAGAGGTCTTTTTCCAATTTGGCACTGCGTCGCTTTAACTGCTAATTGCGCGGTCATGCAATGCTGTACCCAAACGAAATTTGCGTCCTTTTCTTCCCACAAATAGAGCTTTCTTTTGATGGTATTTGATCACCTCTGCGGTTTTTATTTTTTGCGCTATAAACGGAAAAAGACCGAAAATTTTGAAAAAAAAAATGATATTTTCTACTTTTTGTTATAAAAAAAATTCAATAAACTAAATTTTAGTCATACATTTAGGCCAAAATGTATTCGGCCACATGTCTTTGGTAAAAAAAATGTCAATAAGCGTATATTTATTGGTTTGCGCAAAAGTTATAGCGTCTACAAACTAGGGTACATTTTCTGGAATTTACACAGCTTTTAGTTTATGACTGCCTATGTCATTTCTTGAGGTGCTAAAATGGCAGGGCAGTACAAAACCCCCCCAAATGACCCCATTTTGGAAAGTAGACACCCCAAGGAAATTGCTGAGAGGCATGTTGAACCCATTGAATATTTATTTTTTTTGTCCCAAGTGATTGAAAAATGACAAAAAAAAAAAAAAAAAAAAAAAAAATATTTACAAAAAGTCGTCACTAAATGATATATTGCTCACACAGGCCATGGGCATATGTGGAATTGCACCCCAAAATACATTTAGCTGCTTCTCCTGAGTACGGGGATACCACATGTGTGGGACTTTTTGGGAGCCTAGCCGCGTACGGGGCCCCGAAAACCAATCACCGCCTTCAGGATTTCTAAGGGTGTAAATTTTTGCTTTCACTCTTCACTGCCTATCACAGTTTCGGAGGCCATGGAATGCCCAGGTGGCACAAAACCCCCCAAAATGACCCCATTTTGGAAAGTAGACACCCCAAGCTATTTGCTGAGAGGCATATTGAGTCCATGGAATATTTTATATTTTGACACAAGTTGCGGGAAAGTGACACTTTTTTTTTTTTTTTTTTTCATAAAGTTGTCACTAAATGATATATTGCTCACACAGGCCATGGGCCTATGTGGAATTGCACCCCAAAATACATTTAGCTGCTTCTCCTGAGTATGGGGATACCACATGTGTGGGACTTTTTGGGAGCCTAGCCGCGTACTGGACCCCGAAAACCAATCACTGCCTTCAGGATTTCTAAGGGTGAAAATTTTTGATTTCACTCTTTACTGCCTATCACAGTTTCGGAGGCCATGGAATGCCCAGGTGGCACAAAACCCCCCCCAAATGACCCCATTTTGGAAAGTAGACACCCCAAGCTATTTGCTGAAAGGCATGGTGAGTATTTTGCAGCTCTCATTTGTTTTTGAAAATGAAGAAAGACAAGAAAAAACATTTTTTTTTTTCTTTTTTCAATTTTCAAAACTTTGTGACAAAAAGTGAGGTCTGCAAAATACTCACTATACCTCTCAGCAAATAGCTTGGGGTGTCTACTTTCCAAAATGGGGTCATTTGGGGGGGTTTTGTGCCACCTGGGCATTCCATGGCCTCCGAAACTGTGATAGGCAGTGAAGAGTGAAATCAAAAATTCACGCCCTTAGAAAGCCTGAAGGCGGTGCTTGGTTTTCGGGGTCCCGTACGCGGCTAGGCTCCCAAAAAGTCTCACACATGTGGTATCCCCGTACTCAGGAGAAGCAGCAGAATGTATTTTGGGGTGTAATTTCACATATTTCCATGGCATGTTTGAGCAATATATCATTTAGTGACAACTTTGTGCAAAAAAAAAAAAAAAAAAAAAAAATTTGTCTCTTTCCCGCAACTTGTGTCGCAATATAAAATATTCCATGGACTCGACATGCCTCTCAGCAAATAGCTTGGGGTGTCTACTTTCCAAAATGGGGTCATTTGGGGGGGTTTTGAACTGTCCTGGCATTTTATGCACAACATTTAGAAGCTTATGTCACACATCACCCACTCTTCTAACCACTTGAAGACAAAGCCCTTTCTGACACTTATTGTTTACATGAAAAAGTTTTTTTTTTTTGCAAAAAAATTACTTTGAACCCCCAAACATTATATATTTTTTTAAAGCAAATGCCCTACAGATTAAAATGGTGGGTGTTTCATTTTTTTTTTTCACACAGTAATTGCGCAGCGATTTTTCAAACGCATTTTTTGGGGAAAAAACACACTTTTTTTAATTTTAATGCACTAAAACACGCTATATTGCCCAAATGTTTGATGAAATAAAAAAGATGATCTTAGGCCGAGTACATGGATACCAAACATGACATGCTTTAAAATTGCGCACAAACGTGCAGTGGCAACAAAATAAATACATGTTTAAAAGCCTTCAAAAGCCTTTACAGGTTACCACTTTAGATTTACAGAGGAGGTCTACTGGAAAAATTACTGCACTCGATCTGGCCTTCGCGGTGATACCTCACATGCATGGTGCAATTGCTGTTTACGTTTGACGACAGACCGCCGCTTGCGGTCGCCTTAGCGCGAGAGCAGGGGGCGACAGGGGTGTTTTTTTTTTTTGTTTTTTTTTTTTTTTCTTTATTATTTTTTTGCTTTTTTAATCTTACTTTTAAACTGTTCCTTTCATATTTTTTTTTTTAATCATTTTTATTGTTATCTCGGGGAATGTAAATATCCCCTATGATAGCAATAGGTAGTGACAGGTACTCTTTTTTGAAAAAATTGTGGTCTATTAGACCCTAGATCTCTCCTCTGCCCTCAAAGCATCTGACCACACCAAGATCGGTGTGATAAAATGCTTCCCCAATTTCCCAATGGCGCTATTTACATCCGGTGAAATCTAAGTCATGAAATACTCGTAGCTTCCGGTTTCTTAGGCCATAGAGATGTTTGGAGCCACTCTGGTCTCTGATCAGCTCTATGGTCAGCTGGCTGAATCACCGGCTGCGTTCTCAGGTTCCCTGTTGAGACAGGAGAGCCAGAGAAAAACACGGAAGACGGTGGGGGGGGGGGGGGGGGCATTCCCTCCCACGGCTTGTAAAAGCAGTCTAGAGGCTAATTAGCCGCTAGGATTGCTTTTACATGAAAGCCGACCGCTGGCTGAAAAGAATGATACCAAGATGATACCTAAACCTGCAGGCATCATTCTGGTATAACCACTCAAAGTCGTGAATGGCGTACCTGAAGACAAAAAAATGGTTAACAATGGTTAACAATAAAGCACAGTAAAGTGTAAATAATTACACACCTGAAAAACAAACATGATAAAACATAATAACAATAACAATAAAACATTGCAGAATAGAATACAGTAAAAAAGAGCAGAACAATAGAGAGAGAGAATAGAGAGAGAGAGAGAACAATAAAACAACAACTATTTTTTTTTATTTCTTATTTTTTTTTTTTTTTACACTTTTTTTGTAACTAACTTTTATAACGGTAACCGGTTCCAGGTTCGGGTCTCTCAAAATGCGATGGCATCTTGGGAGACCCTGTGAAAGTGTGCCTAGTCTGTGCAGTGCTGTACCCTACGCTAATACTCAACTAGTGAATGGTAGCGTTCAAAACATTCACCAATGCAAAGACCAGGATTGTCAGGACAGGAGGGACAATAATAGCGGGTGTCACGCCTATATCCGCGCTTGCTGCAGACACGACATCTTTTTTGGGGGGGTTCGTTGGGTAGGGGTACTCGGGAGGACATAAAGAAAATGCCTCTCATGCAGCCGACTGCATTTGGTTGGGGATGTGAATGGGGGAAGTACGGGCGCTGCAGAAGCGGTGGGTTCCCAATTAGGATTGGCGAATGCAGCAGGAAGGGCACTATGGGCACGACGGGCCTGTGTTTGTCTTTTTGGTGGCAGCGGGACACTACTTGTGCTTGCCACCTCACCAGCTTGAACTGCACTTATGGGACTCGCCACGTCACCAAGTGTTACTGCAGTGCTGGTTTGACTACGACCGGGGTGTACTAGGCCGCTGGCGCTTGCCAGTTCACCAAAACGCTACCAAAAAACTGTTAGCGATCGCAGGGATCAGGCCTGACTCTGCGAACGCTGCAGTTATGCGTTTAGTGCCTTGTAAGTGACAGTGATCGATCGATACTGCACTTGGGTGGGCTGGGCGGAGGCACAAAACGCAGGTGCTAGCAGGTATCTGGCTGATCCCGCTAACACTGCGTTTTTGGGAACCCTAAACTGCTGGGACGCTAGTATAGATCTGATCGGATCAGATATTGATCCGATCAGATACTATACCACTAAGGGAGGCGCATGCTGCGTGCGTGGGTGTTAGCGGTACTGGCGCTAATCTGACGCTGCCTGGGGCGACGCATATCACCGCCGGGCGATCGGGGGGCTAAACCTTTATTCGGTAATAAACGGCGGGTGCCCTGACACTATAAAAAATAAACAAACTAACCAGCGTCAACCGTAACGGTTATACGGTGATCAGTGGTGAAAGGGTTAACTAGGGGGCAATCAAGGGGTTAAAACCTTTATTAGGTAGTATATGGGGGTCCCTGACGCTATAAAACGCTGACGGCGAACCTAAATATTTACCTCACTAACTAGCGTCACCAGCGACACTAATACAGCGATCAGAAAAATGATCGCTTAGTGACACTGGTGACAGGGGGTGATCAAGGGGTTAAAACTTTATTAGGGGGGTTAGGGGGTACCCTAGACCTAAAGGGGGGTAATACTCACTGTCCCAACACAGTAACTGTCACAAACTGACACTATGCAGTAATCAGAAAAAAAAAAAAAAAAAAACGGCTGGTGTCAGTTTGTGACAGGGGGGGGGGGGGGGGGTGATCGGGGTGTTTTGTGTGCCTGGCATGTTCTACTGTGTGTGTGTAGTGTTGTGCACTTACTTACATGTCGTCTCTCCTCGGGCCGGAACGGAAAATACCGACCCGAGGGGAGATGACATCACTTCCTTTGCTGCTGTTTAGCATACAGCAGCAAAGGAGTGTTCTCATTGGCCGGCGGCGATCGCGAGGGGGGGGCCACGAACGGATGGTCTCCCCCTCATCACCGATCGCCGCTGGACAAAAGACGACCGCCTCGGGCACCGGGGGGGGGGTCCGATCGGACCCCCCACCCGCGGAAGGCAAATCACGTACCCTGTACGTGATTTTGCCTGTCCGTGCCACTTTGCCGACGTACATCGGCGTGAGGCGGTCGTCAAGTGGTTAATGTGCTTCTTCTTGAGCCACTCCTTTGTTGCCTTGGCCATGTGTTTTGGGTCATCGTCATGCTGGAATACCCAACCACGACCCATTTTCAATGCCCTGGCTGAGGGAAGGAGGTTCTCACCCAAGAATATACGGTACATGGTTCCGTCAATCATCCGTCCAAAGCATAATGTTTCCATCTCCATGTTTGATGGTGCGGATGGTGTTCTTGGGGTCATAGGCAGCATTCCTCCTCCTCCAAACATGGCGAGTTGAGTTGATGCCAAAGAGCTTGATTTTGGTCTCATCTGACCACAGCACTTTCCCCCAGTTCTCCTCTGAATCAGATGTTCATTAGCAAACTTCCGACGGGCCTGTACATGTTCTTTCTTGAGCAGGGGGACCTTGCGTGCACTGCAGGATTTCAGTTCAAGGCGTAGTGTGGTACCAATTGTTATCTTGGTGACTATGGTCCCAGCTGCCTTGAGAGCATTGACAAGATTCTCCCGTGTAGCTCGGGGCTTATTCCGCACCGTTCTCATGATCATTGAAACTTCACGAGGTGAGGTCTTGCATGGAGCCCCAGACTGAGGGAGATTGACAGTTATTTTGTATTTCTTCCATTTGCGAATAATCGCACCAACTGTTGTCACCCTCTCACCAAGCTGTTTAGTGATTGTCTTGTAGCCCATTCCAGCCTTGTGTAGGTCTACAATCTTGTCCCCGACATCCTTGGACAGCTCTTTGGTCTTGGCCATGGTGGAGAGATTGGAATTGGATTGATTACTTCTGTGGACAGCTGTATTTTATACAGGCAACAAGCTGAGATTAGGAGCACTCCCTTTAAGTATCGGTTCACACTGGGGAGGCTTCAAAGTCTTCAGCTTGGCTTGAAAAGGACTTCTGTAATAGAAGTCAATGCAAGCCACTCCGAAGTCGCCCCCAAGTAGCACAGGAACCTTTTTCTAAGTCAGAGCGACTTGAGTCGCTCCGATGAGAAAAGTTCCAATGCAATGAATGGAGCGCGACTTGTCAGGCGGCTACGTCGCCCGACAGGTCGCCCCAGTGTGAACTGAGCCTTAGAGAGTGCTCCAAATCTCAGCTTGTTACTTGTATAGAAGACACCGGGGAGCCAGAAATCTTGATGATTGATAGGGGATCAAATTCTTCTTTAACTCGTTAAAATGCGAATCAATTTATAATTTTTGAAATGTGTTTTTCTGCATATTTTTGTTATTCTGTATGTCACTGTTAAAATAAAACCTACCATTAAAATTATATAGGCTGATCATTTGTCAGTGGGCAAACACAAAATCAGCAGGGGATCAAATAATTTTTTCCCCTCACTCTATACAATCTATTAAGAGGTTTGCACTATATTCAGTCGTTTAGCGATATCTGATTTTATTTGTTTAGTTGAACCAATTACAACATTTTTGGGTCCTAGATGCACAGGTTCATTCGCCTGTTTGAACTGTATGCAATGCTCAGCTTTGGGGAGGGATCCCATTATCCCCAGAAGGGATAGATATAGATCTAGATATAGACACAGTTAGACACAAACATTACGTTGGAGACCACACCGAAACTTATAGACCACATTACAAGACACTTAATTGCCATTACAGATGATACCATTGGTAAGACATTTTGTCGAAAGCGGTCACACCGACTGTCAGATAAGGTATGTGGCCATTGATCATAGGCCTAAGTTATAGACATGGGTATCTCTGAACAAACAGAGCAGCCATACAAAAAGCCAAATGTAAACTCCTAGAGAGGGAAAGTGCCCAGCAGCACACTGCACATCCTACCCACAACCAAAGCGATCAGCCCAATTCACCAAACCCTTGTAGGGAAGGACTCGTCATTACAGGCCCTGCCATGAATGTGGTGGTCAGTGCCTCATGTCATATTCTGGATGGTAGTAGCGAAATCCCCCCCCCCCCCCCCCACTGTTTTGGTCTCAGTGTCCTAGCCCCAGTGTGTCATCCTGGGCCACCAGAAGTTACATCACTATCCTAGACCTAAAGCATGTGCCCCCTAGACCACAAGCATCAGGACTCCACATGGTCCCAGTCCCACCAAAACACACCATATGTCCTTCTCAAAACCCCCTCAGCCGTGAGAAAAAAAAAAAAAAAGCCGATCACCGGCTTGTGTGCAAGGGACATCGGTCCCGAAGAGGAAGATGCACAGCCATCTCATCTGTGCCCACTAGTGCCGTCTGCCAGTGCCACAAATCAGTGCCCACTAGTGCCAGTAATCAATGCCACCAGTGCCCATCAATGGAGAAAAATTACCAGTTTGTAAAATTTAAAATAAAGTTTTTTTGTTTTAATACAAAAACACACCCCAGAGGTGATCAAATACCACCAATAGAAAATCTATTTGTAGGGGGGGGAATTATAAAAATATCTCAATAGGGTACAATGTTGTATGACCGCGCAATTGTCGTTCAAAGAGCGACAGCGCCAAAAGCTGAAAATTGGTCTGGGCAGGAAGGGGGTTTAAGTGCCCAGTAAGCAAGTGGTTAAATGGGAACGCCCAAAAATCCAACTTAATAGTGATAAAATCAGAACAAACTTGGCACATGCTACCTAATGCTTGACCAAGTGTTCTCTAGATGGCAGATAACTTAAGCTAATGTTAACTAAAAAACCTGTGCTTGGAATGAATATGCAGCAGAGACTTAGGCATTTTTTGAATAGCCGGTAACGATTTGAAAATGGAGTTATTAATGAACACACACCATTACCCAGAATGCCAAGCAGTGTAAAAGCTTCCATTCTGGTTCTTGTAACATAAAACCTGACCTACTACTGTATTTTATGGTGCAGCCTGAACAGGAACATAGGCCCTAGCAGTCTGAGCTTTAAATAGCTGTCAGAAAAGCTTCACATGAGCGGTCTAATAGGTAGGAAAAAGGTCTGCTGTCTTCCAGCAAACTACTAAAAGCGTATTTTTAAATTAAGATTAATTTATTAAAAAGGCCCCATTCACACTTGTGAAAAGGCCATTGGCAATTACATGTGGGAGACCCAGCAGAGGTTTCCGGCATTTAGCTGCAGACGGCAGCCCCAATGAAAGCAAAAAAGGAGGCAGACAGCCCCTGCAGCCAATTGCATGCGCTCAGATGTAATCGCTCATGCAGAAATTACCTGCAGACAATTGGCCTTGGACAGAAGACAATTTGCATCCAGGTCTGATCAATTGCAGGTAAATCGCTCCATGAGCCTAAAGCTGGCCATACATGAAACTGAAGTGGCCGGGACACAATCCATGTACAAGCAGGCTGACTGTACCCAAGCCGATCAACTTCGGTACAACCAGCCTGTTGGATTTTTTTTTTTACATGCGATTACTACCAGCAGGTATAGCCACTAGCAAGGCAATTTTTCTTGCCATCTTATGCAGCATGTAGATTAGATTTTCGATTCCTCCACCATGGGTAGAAGGCAAGAAAAAAAAATTGCTCATTATTAATTCATCCCAAAGGTGTTCTATCAAGTTGAGGTCAGGACTGTGCAGGCCAGTCAAGTTCCTCCACCATGTCTTTATGGACCTTGCTTTGTGCACAGTCATGTTGGAAGGGGTCATCCCCAGACTGTTCCCACAAAGTTGGAAGCATAAAATGGTCCAAAATGTCTTGTAATGCTGACACCCTTAAGAGTTCACTTCACTGGAACCAAGAGGCCAAACTCAACCCCTGAAAAACAACCCCACATCAAATAATTTGGACCCATGCACAAAAGCAA
The DNA here is from genome assembly GCA_037952835.1 of Lithobates septentrionalis. NCBI lineage: Eukaryota > Metazoa > Chordata > Amphibia > Anura > Ranidae > Lithobates > Lithobates septentrionalis. Next base: position 18,253 of record JBBDGP010005245.1, on the reverse strand, counting down.
GGTCCATAAAAGACATGGATGAGTGAGCTTGGGGTGGAGGAACTTGACTGGCCTGGACAGAGTCCTGACCTTAACCTGATAGAAAACCTTTGGGATGAATTCGAGCAGAGTCTACGAGCCAGGCCTTCTCGACCAACATCAATGCCTGACCTCACAAATAAGCTTTTGGAAGAATGGTCAAACATTACCATAGACACACTCCTAAACCTTGTGGACAGCCTTCCCAGAAGAGTGGAAGCTGTTATAGCTGAAAAGAGTGGGACAACTCAATATTGAACCCTACGGGTGCCATTAAAGTTCATGTGTGTGTAGACAGGTAGGTGTCCCAATACTTTTGGTAATCTAGTGTATCTAGATATAGCTATATAACTAACACACACACACACACACACACAAATGAATTTATAAAATATATTTGCACAGCAGTTCATCTGAACAGGGAAGAGAGAAACCCCCGCCCCCCAAAAAAAAAAAAACATTCTCAGGCTATATACACTGCTGATCAATTGTGTAAATAGGTAAAATGCAATATGCCCAGTAGATGGTGCTGACAACATGAAAAACGAATGCTCCTCGGCACCACCTAGTGGCTATAATGTGGCATTTTCCTCACTCATTCGATCTGCAAAGAATGCCCAAGATAATTGGGTCTTGTCCTCATTTGCACAGAACAATTTAGCTTGCAGTGTCGATGGATAAACAGCTATTCACATTTTTTTTTTTTTTTTTTTTTTAATAAATACACCCCATACTGCATGGCAAAGGCAAGACCAAGGCCTAATGTATGCTGACATTTAGCGTGCATTCTATTTTGTGGGAAAGAAAACAGAATGCAGTAAAGTACACACTAACCTTAGAAAAGACCCAAATACTTTAGTGCCAAAACACTACCCATCACTAAGTCAGTGTGTTGTAGTAGTCACCAATTTTAAACTGTGCTTCTTGGAAAGCTCTATATATAATAAAAAAAAAAAAAAAAAAGAAGAAGAAGTAATAAACTGGAAAGGCAGCATTTTATTTCAAGCGCAGTTCCACCCAAAAGTGGAACTTCTGCTTAGAGTCCTAACCCCCCCCCCCCCCCATATGCCACATTTGGCATGTCATTTTTTTTCTTGAGGGGGGGGGCACCCCTTTAAGGATACCTAGCTCCCACTTACGCCCGCGCCGCCTAGGCGACTCCTCCTCCAATCTACTGGAACACGTCATAGGTCCCAGAAGATAGCTCGGCCATTCACGACAGCGCAGAGTGACTTGTCACAAGCTGTCACATCCGGGTGCCCACACTAGTGATGGCGACGCAGTGGACAGACGGGGGAGAGAACCAAGACTCCAGGCGGCCGCATCGCTGGACCATGGGACAGGTAAGTTTATTAAAAGTCAGCAGCTACACTTTGTACTGTAGCTGCCGACTTGTAATAAAAAAAAAAAAAGAAGAAATGAAAAAACGAGTGGAAGATGGTTTACAGTTGGTTTATTGCACAGATGCGCTGGGGCTGTCACTCATTGAATGGCAATGCATGGCACGGTGTTTGATGCGTCACTGTAACGAGCGATAAGACTTGCTGTGCCGCCCTGGTGTGAATGGAGGATTACAGGTCAACCAAAAGTGCTCTTTGGGTCAGGCAGGCTATTTTCCTGATACTTCCAACCTAACCTGGCTAAGGAACCAGAAGAGCAAGATGCTTGGGAGTCGATGCTTCTGCCTCTCTCAGTCCTGGTCCTCTAGTCATGTGGTCAGGGAAAATAAGTAATTCCTGTCCTACAGGTTAAGGAAGGAGAAAGGTCCAGGTGACGGGCGTTTGGCCACAGCTCACCACCTGATTCACACACACACACACACACACACACACACACACACACACACACACACTTTCTTTAGAAAGAAACCACAGCCTAAAGTAGAAGACTCTGTTCTTCATGACAGAAGCGAAGAAGGGAATCCTTGCAATGAGTTTAAAGCAGTGTTCTCTCTGCAGAGGTAACACTAACCCCTGCTGGGGCAACTTCTACAATGAGGAAATCTGATATTCGCCGTTGATTGGAGAGCTCTGGATGTGACAGCAGGGGGCTTGTCAGACCTCTGCAGATAGACCCCTGCTTCCACTTTGAAGCATACTGGCAGGGGACAGGCTTTTCTACTCTGGCTGTAACTCCATTGTTAAGAAAAAAAAAAAAAAAAAAAACACACCACACACCTTTGAATGCCTTTATTTTGATGCACCTGAATTGGATTTAGATAATTTAAAGGGTTAGCTCACCTTTACTAAAAACCTGCACATGCAAATAAGGGGCAATTGCAAATACAATACTGTGCAGTTTTTAGGGGATGTGTGAGCTGATCCCCTGGTGATCAGAGCGGGGTGGAGGACACATCTGTGTCTGCTCAGTTTCTGCAGAGCGGACACAGACTGAGCCCACACTGCTCTATGGGCGGCCGCGGGTAAACGTACTCCACTCTCCATTTACACCTGGCTACGACCAATCCACTCCGCCTAAATGGAAGATGACGGAATCCTGTGCTATTTTTTACTAGCGAGTCCAATTAGAGAAAGAGGTAAGTGGGAGTAAAAACGGACACAAGTCCATTCATACCTGCCTGTCCTTCGGGAAGCTACATATAAAACTCCAAGGAGGAGTTGCACTTTATTGTAATCCATATAAGAATCTATAAATGATTCTTGGTGGGGGTAGGAGGAAACGAAATGGAGATCCATCAGCCTACAGCCGGTGTGAGAGACGAACATCTGACAGCCTTGTAGAACGTACATTCCTCAAGTTCTCATCACTCTACAACAGCCTCCCTTCTGGAGTCGGGTGACTTTACACCATCCTTACTCATCCAACCTCCTGTCATCAACAACCTGCTGCAGAACACATGGAATGGACACCCTCAAGACTTACCATTAAAAATCAATTCATTAAAAACGAGTAGACTTTTTTTCACTTTAAATCGACAGGAAAGAAGCAAACAAAAACACACAATTGCTTCTGGTCTGCACTACAGCTACAAATACACACGTTGTATCACTGCTAAAGTATTAACAAGAAATACAGCCAATTTCTTCTTTTACTATTTTGGGACAGTTTTCCTTTGATGAAAGAAATGTGTTCTCCTGGCGTCCCCTGTAACAGATGCTAGCAATAAATCGCATGTAGAAGCTGACAAGCTGGTTGTACCCAAGATGATCAATCAACTTGTCTACATTCAGCCTGTCCATACATGGATGGAATCTCAGCTAGTTCCTGCTGAAACGGCCAAGATTTGACCTGTCTATGGCCAGCTTAAAGCGGGATTCCGTCCCTGAAAAAAGAAAAAAAAAAAGTAAAAGTCAGCAGCTACAAACACTGTAGCTGCTGACTTTAAATAAGTACTTACCTGTCCTGGGTGCCCACGATGTCGGCCGCCCGAGGCCAACCCATCCCTCGGCTCTCGGGTCCTGGCACCGCCATCCTAAGTAAGGGAAACAGGCAGTGGAGCCTTGCGGCTTCACTGCCAGTTTCCTACTGCGCACGTGCGAGCGGCGCAGCGCTCTGTGAATGGCCCAGCGGTGTTCTATGAACACACAGTTCCTAGAAGGCAACGGGGCCACTCAGCTAGGAGCAGAACACACCGCGGAATAGGAAGAGGCAGATTAGGAAGACTGCCTAGCAACAAGGGTTCAGGTAAGTTTAAAAAAAAAATTCTAATTTTTTTTAGGATTTTTGGTGAATTTTTTTTTCTTCCAGGGTGGCCCTCCACTTTAAGTACTAGTACTATCTCCGTTTGCTAAAAGGCAATGCCTTGTCTCCTTCCTTTGTCTTAGCCCTGGTTCACATCGGTGCAGCCTTGAAGTTGTGCAACTGTAGCAAGATTTCAAAGCCGCAGATCAGTGCAATTTGCACTTTCGATTTCATTGCGGCTTCGTTATACAGAAGTCTATGTAAATCGCAAAAAAAAAAAAATTGTCAAGAAGCAGCGCAGGAACCTTTTTCAAAGGCGCTGCGCCATGAGCCGCAGCAATTTGAATGGTCCAACTGCCGACAATAAAGTGACTTGTGATGCGATTTGGAACTGTCACATTGCATGACAAAATTGCACCGCTGTGAACGAGGGCTAACTCAGCTGTGCAATCCGATATCCTGCTACACAATTCATAACTTTTATGTACAAGACTTTCACTCACTACAGGTTGGCTACAAAAAGTAGTAAATAAGTATTTATATGCAATGTGTCATATTTATCTGACAGACTTTAAAAAAAAAAAATCTGAAGATTTGCCTGGCACAAGTCCAGTTTATTTATAACTCCTCATCTTCCTGTTCTAAAAATAAAACAGTACATAAAAACAAACCCCCCCTCCTCCCCCATGGGTCTTCTGGCCTGTCCACACCAGAACGTGGTGCGGGAAAGGAGCGTTCCATGTGCGTTTCCTGCACAATGTTCAAAACGTATTAGGTGCTGTGGGTGTCGATATATTCTTCAAGGGGTTGTAAAGGTTCAGAAAAAAAAAAACAAGTCATACTTACCTCCGCTGTGCAGTTGGTTTTGCACAGAGTGGCCCCGACCCTCCTCTTCTGGGGTCCCTGCGCGGCGCTCCTGGCTCCTCCTCGAGTGCCCCGTCAGAAAAGCGCTCACCAATGTGGACACCCGTGCGGGTGCGCTCCCGTGTCCTGCTTCTGTGTCTATTAACACAGAAAGCAGAACTAGGGCCCCACCCCCCGGCGCCATTGGATTTGATTGACAGCAACGGGAGCCAATGGCTGCCCTGCTATCAATCTATCCAATCAGGACCCGAGACACCGGCCCGAGCTGGTGTGCTCGTTCCTGTCATGGGAAACACAGGGCTCAGGATAGTAGTACAACGGGGGCTCGGGAGGGCTGCTAAGTGACAGAAGGATTTTCACCTTAACGCATAGAATGCATTAAGGTGAAAATACACGAGGGTTTAAAACCCCTTACATTACACGCCAAACGCAGATGACAAATGGAGAGTTTGACTGCAGCAGATCACACGGTACCGACATTTGGTGCGGTGCATTTTTATAAAGTAGTGCATGCGCTACTTCTTGTGTGATCCCAAGTCAATCAAATGAATGTGCTGAAAATTGCACCGCACAGGAACACGGAACACATCCCTGCCTGAATCAGGTGTGAACCAACCCTAAACACGCTTGCATACAGGCACCAAAAAGACCACGTTTTTAGGCACCGATTGCTTCCAATGTGTCGGAGTTACTGGTCAGTATTTTACATAAATATGTGCATTCATACATCAGCATTGTGTGTAAGGGGCCTAGGGGGTCCTTCCTCGCCCCTGTACTGAATGGTGCTCATGTTCAGTAATACTCTGAGCCCGCAATGTGTAAGGACATTCATCTAGGGGGCGGAGCCTTGACAACCTGCGCTTTACAGATTTTCTGTACAGGTAAACTAGCCCTTCGGCACTGGTTCCCACTGAACGCGACTTTGAAATCGTGAGACTTCACTTGAAATGATGGCGTGATTTCAAAGCTGCAGGTCAGTGTGACTCGCCTGACACCCGAGTGACTTAATGCACAGATATCTATGCAAGTCGCACATGAAATCGCAAACTATAGTGGAGGAACTTTTTTTCCAAATCGGTGCAGCACTGCGAACTCGGCATCGTACAGATTTTAACAGTTCATTTGCGACTTGTCAAATCACATAAGTAGCACTGGTGAGAACAGGGACTTAAAGTTTAACAGATAAGACAAATACAATTGAAATAACTGTAATCATTAATACAATGTTAAAATGCAAGCAGTGCAAGTACCTAAACCTGACCTGGTATCAGCTTCTTGCAGTCCATGTACAGCAAGGATGGAGTGTGAGAACAAGCAGTACAAGAAGCCAAATCGTTCACATGCTGACAACGAGCATGCTGATTGGAGGAGAATGCAGAATGACAGATGAGCTCATTGTGCTGCCTCTCCCCAACTGTGCAGTAACTGGCTGAGGGCAAGTCCAGGATGACCTGGGCTCAGAGGAAGAGAGTTACATGGTGCTGCACAGACAGAACATGTAGGAGCATAAAAAGTACTGCAGGGGAGAGCTCTGGACAGAGCGAACACTGCAATTAAAGCGGATTTACCTTTTAATGGGCTATTTGTATCTTGTTACAACTTCAGCTCATAAAAGTTGGGCAACAACTGAGCTTCCATAGCAATACTGGCTACCAACCTAATGGGAACTGTCCAACATTTCACATCTATGCATGTAGAATAATCAGAACCAAGACCTATGACACCGACCAGCCGTCTTCTATGATGTTCTGCTATTGGTCCATCCAATGTCTGGTTTGACATATAAACAGCCTCGTATATACAAAGGACGCAGAGCCTGCAATGACATAAGACGGGTCTGCCACCTGTTCCACATCGGGGAGATTTAAGGAGCCTCGGCCTCTCGCTCTTCAATTACAACATCCTGAGGAGTCAGCTCTGTGTATTTTTAGACCCCCCATGGACCTTTCAAGTGGAGTATAGAAGAGTTGTGAACCTTGGTTAAGCCTCTCACAAATAAACACGGGAAGAACTAAAAAAGACGGGACGCTTCCAGTGGTGGTCACTCAGGGGAAAAAGTTAAAATCAAGGGGACCTTAAAAAGTTAAACCCAAAAAATGTATTAATTTTAAGCTTACCAATCAGATGTGGTAATGCATTAAAGTGGGGTTTCCATTTAAAAAAAAATAAAATTAAAAGCCAGCAGGTACAAATACTGCAGCTGCTAACTTTTAAATCGGACACTTACCTGTCCCAGGGTCCAGCGATGCGGGGGATCGAAGCCCCACTCGTCCCCCTCTCCGCTCGGCGGCGCCGGCATTTTAACTGTGGGTGCCCAGCTGTGGCTTCACAGCCGGGCACCTACTGCGCATGCGCGAGCCGTGCCGTCACTGGCCCCGTAATCATCTGGGACCGGTCACGTGTCCCAGATGATTGACAAGAGGGAGGGGGAAGAGGCAATCTCCCTTCCTGCACCAAGGGAAGTGATGTCACCAGCCCAGGCACCGAAGGAGGCAGACTACGAGGGACCCCCTAGCAACAGCCATTTAGAGTTGAATACATACATATTTTTTCCAAAATGTTTTTTTATTAAGCACTATTTTTTTTTGGGGGGGGGGGGGGTGGAACTCCACTTTAAGGTTTTTTTGTTTTGTTTTTTTTTACGTCCCCCCCCCCCCCCCCCTCCGTTTTACCTGCTGATCCAGTCAGTAACACACCAATTGTATTAGAATGTCTCCACTCTGGATGAAGGAGCACAAGGGGCACCTATGGACAGTAGCAATGTCAGTTCGGGAAGAAGGGAGTGTTAAAATGGACTAGCAGATGTAACAGATTAAAGTGATTGTAAACCTCCTTGCAGTACTTGTACATATAGGTAAGCCTTATTCCAGGCCTGCCAATAGGTACTGTAAACATCCCCTAAATGTGCGCCGTTTAGGAGAGATTTACTGTATATGCCGCCATCGGCGCATGCGCTCTGAGGACATGGCTGCCCGTGCCGTTTCTTCAGGAGCGAATGCCACGACTAGCGGCTCCCGCACGTGACATCACGCAGCTCCACCCAGTCACGAAGTCTGCGGCCCCCGGAAGAAAGAGGAGCAAACATGGATGTGGCTTGCAGCAAGCTTCATTTGCAGATAAGTGTCACATAACGTGCTAGCAGTCCTCCCCCTCCCCCCCCTTCAAAAAAACAAAAAAGGTTCTATATCAATATTGTAATTAAAATTACAGCTCTGCAGATTGAAAAAAAAGGAAAAAATGGAATTTTAACATTCAATTACAATGTGACTTGAGATGCAACTGTATATGCTAGTTTGTGTGGTTTTTGGGTTTTTTTGGCCCGGAGGGAGGGGCCAGGAGCTCCAGCCAGGGACCAGAGAAGAGGATCTGGGCTGCCCTGTTCAAAACTCCTGTACAGAGGTGGCAAGTATGACATGTTTGTTAATGTAATAGAAAATAAAAAAAAATTCATGAGACTTTACAATCACCTCTATTCTCAGCTGTATAAGGTGCTTAGAGAGGGGGGTGGGGCATCAGCAGTGGGCAGAGAGCAATACACGCATCTTTCCCCAGTGAAGCGCTATACAGGGGAAGTGTCAGGCACAAGCGTTGGCCATTGGAGGACAGATAGGCCGTACTCCCAGCACAGCCATAAAACTGATCATGCTGGGATGGATAAGCTTCTCTGCCTAGTGTGGTCAGTTTGAAACTGGAAAGCAGAGAGACTGGCAGGATCACCAGGTATTTGACAATGCAATAAGAACAGGATATATAATAAAAAAAAAAAAAAAAAAAAAAACACACACACACACACACACACACACGGTACAGCAGGAATATGAAGTGTTGGGGTAACACACACGTCAATGTACATCTAGCAGGTAAATTCTCTTTTCTCAAGAATCCCCCTTGGAGTGAAGAATCAGTCCGCTGTGCTACATTTTCAGCCACTTTTATCAGACGCCGCCTACCAGGCTCTTTCCATGTGACCTCAGATCAGGAATTTAATGCTTTCAGTTATTCTTTCAACACACCCATCAATGAATGACAGACAGCAGGAGCCAGTCCTTGAAGTCAAACACTTCTGGGAACCATTGCATTCCAATATTTTTAGGAGTTTCATTTCAAATTTTATATTTCTGATTCTGATTAGTATGTCCAGAGCAAATTCCATCTTATAGAGTGTCAGCAGGCGGGCTGTCCGCTGTGAATGATAACACACACAGGCTGAGTTCCCAGCACAGCTAGGGAACTGACCATGCTGTGCTCTCCCGCTTAATCCTCGTACACACGGTTCGATTGCTGGAAGGGGATTGTCTGTTGACAGAATGTTGTCCTAAATTCTTATTGTTAGTACACTCCTTTTGGACAATTGTTGTCAAATTTACGCCCAACAAATGTTGGATGACAGGCTGGTAAATTTTCAGCAGACAACGTCTTCACGTCTGATTTTCGTATGGTCAGTACACAAATCCATCACACAAAAAAAGTTGAAAATACAAAACACGCATGCTCGGAATCAATGCTCAAACACGAAATTAGCAGAAGGGGACCAAAGGGTGGCGCTCAAGAGCTGAAATTCGTCATACGTCAGTGCGTTCGTGTTTGTGGCACGACAATTGTGTACCGTTGGTATGCAAGACAAGATCCTGGCAAACGCCCTTTTGACAAAAATCAGACGTTCGGTTGGCCAACAATCGTACCGTGTGTACGAGGCCTAAGTGTGGTCGGTTTTAAATAGGAAAGCAGAGAGACTAGCAGGATCATCAGGGATTTCACACAAGGAAGCAATACAAAGAAGAGACTCTCATACAAGTACATGGTATAGCAGCCACATATCAGGAATATGAAATGTTAGGGTAACGCTAAGGGTTTTATGTTGACAGGCGTTCCAGTTAAGTGTTATATTCTCCATTCAAATGCATGCAGATGCCTTTGAATGGAAAATGCAGCACTTGACAAGAAAAGGCCACATTTGGCAAGTTGTGCCTTCAATTTAAATGCACCTTAAGGCCTCAATCAGTGCCGTTAAAAAACCTGCCTTTATAACCACTTTAACCTCTTGCCGACCGCCATCGATTGATAGCGGCAGAATGGCTCCCCTGTGCAAATCGCCATAGCTGTACAGCAGGCGCTTTAAGGGCTATAGGGGGCACGTGCTCACCTCGTCACTTAGGAGCCGATGCGCGTGCCCGCCGGGCACCCACGATTGCTTCCGACAGCCAGAACGTGTGTGTAAGTACACAAATCTCTGTTCTGTCAGGGGTGAGGAGACGGATGCTTAGGAACAACGATCAGTCTCCTCCCCCAGTCAGAACACACTTAACCCCTTCCGTGCCAGTGACATTTATACAGTAATCACTGATAATCAGTGGCCATTTTTAGCTCTGATCACTGTATAGAGGTCAATAGTCCCAAAAAGTGGCAAAAGTGTCCGATCTGTCCGCTGCAATCCTGATGAGAAAATTATAATTATATTATATAATATAAAATATATATATATATATATATATATATATAAAAATTTTCTCATCTGATCACTGCCATTACTAGCAAAATAAATAAAAATGTAGAATACATATTGGCTCAAACTGAAGACTTTTTCTCTCAACATTTTGGGGTATTTATTATAGTAAAAGTTTTTCTTCAAAATTGTCGCTCTTTTGTTAATAACGCAAAAAATAAAAACACAGGAGGTGATCAAATACCACCAAAAGAAATCCATATTCATGGGGGAAAAAAAAAAAAAAAAAAGTGGTCAATTTTATTTGATTACAGCATTACGCGACCACGCAATTGTCAGTTAAGGCGACGCAGTGCCGTAATGCAAACAACGCCCTGGTCAGGAAGGGGGTAAATTTTTCAGGGCTAAAGTTGTTAATGCAACATTCCATGCATCAAGATAAAAAACCTGTGTAGCAGCCCTCCCCCTACTTGAGCCCCATCTCTGTCCAGCAATGGACATGAGTGCCTCGGTCATCCGGGACTCTCCCTCCTGATTGGCTGAGACAGCAGCGGCACCATTGGTTTGTCGCTGTCAGCCAATCAGAAGGGAGAGACACAAACCATGGCTGTGTGTCAGAATGGACACAGGGAGCTACAGCTCAGGTGCCCCCACAGCAAGCAACTTACTATGGGGGCACGTGACAGGAGCATCAAAAATTACCCGAGAAAAGGATGATCTGGGCTGCTTCGTGCACAGCCATTACACAGAGCAGGCAAGTACAACATGTTTATTTTTAAAAAAGGGGGGGGGGGGGGGAACCACCACACAAGGACTTTACAATCACTTTAGGGTCGGTTCACACATGGGCAACACGACTTTAGCGCGACTTTGTACCGCGACTTCAGCGCGACTTTAGCGCGACTTCGGCAAATTACGAGCCGACTTGAAGTCGCCTCCATGACAGGCGACTTCGCCTGTGGCCAATCACCTCTCTGGGAGGGAGGGGGGGAGGGAGGGGTTTTCTCTGCAAAGTCGCTTGACTTTACAGAGAGATCCGACTTGCAGGCGACTTACATTGAGTTGAATGGGTACAAGTCGGATAGAAGTAGTACAGGAGTCTTTTCTGAAGTCGGAGGGACTTCAGTAGTGTCAATTAAGACGCTCCCATTGGCTACCATGTTAACCTAAATGCAAAGCGACTTGGGGCGACTTGAGGGCGTACAAGTCGGATCCCAAGTCGCCCCAGTGTGAACCAACCCTTAAGTTACTGTTTCATTTCTTCTCCCTTAGCATGTAAATATTTTTTTCTGTGGAGAGAGTACCTTCCCACTTCCTCATTTCAGACCAAGAAGGGAGCCAGCTGCAGGTCATCAGGAAGTGACAACCGGCTCCCGAAACCAAGACAGCAGAATGGAGGAACTGGAACCATGAGAAGAAGAACCTGAAGACTTGGAGGAGCATGCAAGAGCACAGGGCCAATAACCCAAAGCCCCAGCGCTGTCACCTAGAGAGTCCTAACCTCTGAAAGCCAAGAACTGACCAACTCATAGCAGCCAGAGTGGCTGAAGAGCAAAGGGTGCCACAGGGGAGGACCAGCACTGGAACTTGAAGAGCAGGAGTTGCGTTTATTCTTTTATTGCTGGAGTACCATTGGGCTTTAAAACAGACCCCCACCCCCACCCCCCCTTACTAAACTTCTAACAATTCATGTCTTTGATGTGGGTGTGCGTTTTTTTTTTTTTTTTTATTGTTTCCACACTCCTGCCATGTCATTAGTGTCTGGCTGCTTCTTCCTTGTTCTCTGCACAATATTTCATATAGCACATGGGCTGTATTAGATCTGCTGTGGTTTGTCATTTTTGATCCACCGACCAGCCATAACATTATGACCACCGACAGGTAAAGGTAATATTAATTATCACCTTACAATGGCACCTGGGATATATTAGGCAGCAAGTGAACAAGTTGTCTCTGAATTAGTGTTGAAAGCCGAAAAAAAAAAAAAAAAAAAAAAAAACACCCCTTAGTTAGACTTACCGGTGACTGCAGAGCTGGGCGATTTACTCAAAAAAAAAAAAAAAATCTGCGATTTTGTTTAAAAAAAAAAAAAAAAAAAAAAAAAAAAAAAAAACTCGATTCACGATTCAAAGAGTTTTTTTGATGGACACCGTGCTGGTCCTGAGGAGCTGCAAGCAGAAGTTTTTAGGCGAGGCCACGGCTTCAGCCTAGTCTGCGGCATCCGGCCTCGTGGACCAGGACGAAGCCGCAGCCTCACCTAAAAACTACTGCCCGTAGCTCCTCAGGATCAGCGCAGTGTCAGCGCTGGTCCTGGTGAAAAAAAAAAAAAAAATCTAAAAACAAAACAAAAATATCGATTTGCTGAAATTTTGAAATCGATTTAACTCGATTTTTTCCCCAGCCCTAGATGACGGTATTTCTACGAGCCTTTCAGGACAGCACCTTGAAGAGAGTATAGCTCCACCTCTTCACAGGAAACACTGCGTAACAATGCGTTGTGAATCACATGCAATGTCTGTTATCACACCAGTGTGAACCGGGACTAAAACAGCTGATTGGTGAGGAAGCTGAGCGCAGCCAGGAACCGCAGCCAGCTCAGCATTTGAAGGACTCAAACCCATAAAGGTTTCCCACGTGCTTTGGAAAGTGAAGTGTGAGCTCACACCTACCCTGTGCTCCACATTAAGGCCGATGAAGGAATAAAATCCCATCTGAACAATGGAGCAGCATCATCAGTGTCCCTTTAAAAAGGTGCGAGATGTGAGAAATGCGGCTTTTTCGGGGGCTTGCACAGGAAACATTTCATAGACGTACACTTCCTGTGGTTCCTCCTGGAAAAAACAAGTCTACAGAGCCTCATAGAAATAAATGCACAACGCCGAGATGTTTCCACTGATGTGTCCTTCAGAGATCTGCCAACCAGTCTAGACACATACAATAAGAAAGATGTCTAAGGAAATCCCGGCTCAGAACAGACCTTATTTAATCAAAAAGAGGAAAACACCATCTGAGGACTATGGCAATGGAATTCCCCACCTGGCTCTCAGGGATTTAGAGTAGATGAAAACCCAATCAATGAAAACTCAAAATTTTAAAGCTCAACTTCAGGAAAAAAAAAAAAAAAAAAATAATAATAATAATAATAATAATAATAATCTTTCTAAATCTGCAGTTTTCAATCGAATGCCTGGTGACCCTACCATGAAGGTCCATGTTTTAGTACTTCCTATTATAAGGCGACAACGTGCAAAAACTTCTGATGTAGACGAGAAGCAAGCATTTTAAATGTATATGCATGGTCTGCTGCTGTCACCATCAGGAAACCCACCCTGAGAATCGACACGCAGCCATTACTGGGATTACAAAGACAAGAAGCAGCTGCAAAGAGGCTGCAGGAAAACAGAAAGGTACTGAGATAAAAAAAAAAAAAAAAAAAAAAGATATATATATATATATATATATCTTTTTTTTTTTTTTTGAGATGTTATAGGTCTTGGCAGCTGCATACATTTATAGGGAATTTCCTTGCCTTGTGCTTCATAACAAAAGCTGCAGCAGTTGCCAAGAACATCATAAACAAACCAAACAGAAAAGTAGAAACAATCACAGCAAACTGCTACAATTACAAAACCATTTTAGACCCGGCTGCAATTTAACACCAACATTTATTCTATTGAGGCCAAGTGAATCTGAAATAGTCGGATGAACAAATGATGGATGATTGATTTCTGAGGTATAAATAATCTGCATGCTTCACGTAGATATTTTTATTTCAATGTTACACTTTTAGGATTACTCAAGTTTCAAAAAGGCAAAAGACAATTTAGTAGCAGAATAATTAAAGTGATATTAAAAAAGAACATTTTTTTTTTTTTTTAAACATACATGTCATACTTACCTCCACTGTGCAGCTCGTTTTGCACAGTGTGGCCCCCGATCCTCCTCTTCCCTGCATTAGATAACTCCCTAGGAGAAGCGCTCTCCCAAGGGGGTTACCTTGCGGGCACGCTCCTGAGTCCAGCATTTGGCGTCCATAGAGGTCGAAAGCAGGACTCGGCCCCGCCCCCCTAGCGTCTGCGTCATTGCATTTGATTGACGACAGCAGAAGCCAATGGCTGCGCTGCTACCCTGAAAATATGACCTAGCGTGATTGTCGGTGATGGCTGCAATATAAGCCCTACCCCCCAAATAAGCCCTACCCCGTTTCCCCGAAAATAAGACCTACAAGGACTTTAACTAGGGCTTATTTGGGGGGTAGGGCTTATATTGCAGCCATCACCGACAATCACACTAGGTCTTATTTTCGGGGAAACAGGGTATCAATCTATCCAATCAAGGGCCGGGAACCTGTGAAGAGAGGGACGGCGGAGACTCGCCGACAGAAATTCAGGGCTCAGGTAAGTAAAAAAACGGGGGTGGGGGTGGCTGGTGGCTGCCAGGTGTTTTTTCACCTTAATGCATTGGATACATTAAGGTGAAAAAACACGAGCCTTTAGAACCCCTTTAAAGCAGAGTTCCACCCAAAAGTGGAATTTCCGCTTTAAGCGCTCCTCATCCCTTTACAGGCCACATTTGGCAGTTTTTTTGTTGTTTTTGTTTTTTTGAGGGGGGGGGGGGAATTATGTGGTTACCTAGTTTTGACAAGTACCCAGCTCCCACTTCCTGTTCTCGTCACCTCACCACCTAGGTGACTTCTCCTCTCTGCAATCTTCTGGGACACATTAGAGGTCCCAGAAGATTGCCTGACCACTAAGAGCGCAGCATGACTGGCACATGTGAAGCTGAAAGCTGTCATAGCCGGTGCCCACACTTGCAATGCCACCGCCACGGAGAGGGGGAGAGAAGCGAGGATTCGGGCGCATCGCTGGACCGTGGGACAGGTGAGTGTTTATTAAAAGTCAGCAGCTATATTTTTTGTAGCTGCTGACTTTTAATAAACTTGAAAACCAGTGGAACTCTGCTTTGATGTGGAATGTATATTTCTTGCTAAAGAACATTATTTTTATTGTTATGGCTAAAGACCCCCCCTCACCAACCACCTTCCCCTCCTGCCGCTGACCCCCCTCTCCACCACCCCGCCCCAACACACCTTCCCCTCCTGCCGCTGACCCCCCCCCCCCCAACCACCTTCCCCTCCTGCCGCTGACCCCCCTCTCCACCACAACACACCTTCCCCTCCTGCCGCTGACCCCCCCCCCCCAACCACCTTCCCCTCCTGCCGCTGACCCCCCCCCCCCCCAACCACCTTTCCCTCCTGCCGCTGACCCCCCTCTCCACCACCACCCCCCCCAACACACCTTCCCCTCCTGCCGCTGACCCCCCCCCCCAACCACCTTCCCCTCCTGCCGCTGACCCCCCTCTCCACCCCCCCCACCACCACCTTCCCGTCCTGTTGGTGACACCTCTAGTGCTGCGCCCCACAATTATATTCACTTGCCCAACTGCCTGGTCACACCATTTGCATTCATCTGAAAAAAGCACCCCCAAATCTCTGTAGTTTTGGCCAACACTGCACCCCAACATTGTACTCAGGAGGATTATTTCCCCCCCCAAATACATTATTTTGAATTTAGAAACATTGAACCGCAGTTTTCACCACCGACCTTTCCTCAAGCAACGCCAAATCATGTTCCATGTTAGACACATCCAGGGATATCAACCCCCCCAACACAGACATTGCAACCACCCCTGAGAATCCCCGACCAACAGAACCTGCCGCAGTATCCGAGTGACAGGTGAGAAATACGACCAACCGCGCCAATGTGGAGACTGGAAACGTTCTTCTTACAGAGATTTATGGATCAATCTCCTGAATTAAATCAATTTTATAGCATGATGAATGAAGAGCTAGGCAGAGGAGAAGACTGCTGATGGACATGATAACCAAGACCAATGGAGGAACTGCGCTTAGCAACCAAAATTTGTATGAAGCTGGAAATGTACTATACATTCCATACACAACTGACTAATATAAGGATATTATAATATTTGGGGGGGGGGGGTTCTGTCTTTTAGAAGCCAGCTCCATTGACTACAACTAGAGAAAACCTCACAGACTCCAGAGGCATTCTATGACCAGGACCGACAGAAGACGGACATTTGGTTTTTAGGACTGGATGCATTTAGAGATGCTCTTTGTTCCCAGCCATTTAAGGAGCAGGACGAGTCAAAGGACACCAAACCCCCCCCCCCAACCCATTATCATAAAGAACCCTTGAGAAGAACTTCAGTCAAAAAAAAAAAAAAAAAACATTTTGCTGCAATAACCCCCTGAATCCCCCCTTCGTAATTGTTTTCCACCACTAGGAGGTCTTCTGTATTCTGGTTGAATGACAGCCAGCTATATCAACCCACTTCCTCTGAGCCCAGGCTGTCATAGCTCCTCCCCCACCCTGTGACTGGACAGGGAAAGGAGGAGCAGCACACTGATGGGCTCATCTCTACTGTCAACACATGAACCCATTAGGTTTTTGTGCCACTTCTGCCCCATCTCCTAAAAGGAGGCTCGGATGGGGTCCCTGACATAAGGGAGGACAACCCTGGTGGGGACCTTGATGAAGACTCAGTTTTAAAAAACAAATAAGAAAAATCAAAAAGGGGAGGGGCTCTGCTGACGACCGACCCCCCCCCCCCCCCCTCAAGGTAAGGAGGGGGAACCTGATGAATACGCTGTTGCAAAGCAGAAACTCAAAGTAGGTGGGGCTCTGATAGAAACCCATATGTAAGGGAGGACATGGCTCGCTTTATCTCTACTTCTGACTCCTACCAGGCTGATTCAAATAAAGATCCAAGTAATATGCATTCATTTATTATTCACTGATTTATAAAACCGATTTTTTTTCAGCAGCTGAATATTTGTAAAATATACAATGTGGCCCTTATACTGAGAAGTTTTGGGATTCTAGGTCTAGGGGACAGCAAACTTTTACTCACGCGATCCCCCGCTATGGATCACATGATGGTAAAGCACAATAAAATCAACACACATTCCAGGTGCATCTAGACGTGTTCTTACATCATACTTAAAATTTTCTTCCTAAAGTAGAAAAGCCTGCCCCTACCAGCAGATGCAGAGTGGGACCCTTGCTCTGTGTGTGGAAGCAGCGGTCTCTCTGCAGAGGTCTGACAGCTCTTGCTGAGTCAGACTTAGAGCTGTGCAAATCGGCAAAGGTCATGTTTCCTGCTGACTGGAGAGCTCTGACTCAGCAGGTGGTTTGTTGGACCTCTGCAGAGAGACCACTGCTTTAACACAGAGCAAGGACCCCACTCTGCATCAGCTGGCAGGAAATATCAATCTGGCTCAGATCTGAAGGCGTTGTGCTTTGCTGAAAAAGGGATTTCCCCCTTACCCCTCCCCCTCCCCCCAACATTTTTTTTTTGCAATTTAGAGAAAAGGGTGGGAAATAACTGAAGCAAAAGAAATTCATAAAAGCGGTGCTGTCAGTAGAAGTGTGTGTGTGTGGGGGGGGGGGGGGAGAACACGCCCCCCCGGCCCCTATATACAGAACATGCCCCCCCCCCCGGCCCCTATATACAGAACATGCCCCCCCCCGGCCCCTATATACAGAACATGCCCCCCCCCGGCCCCTATATACAGAACATGCCCCCCCCGGCCCCTATATACAGAACATGCCCCCCCCCCGGCCCCTATATACAGAACATGCCCCCCCCCGGCCCCTATATACAGAACATGCCCCCCCCCCCGGCCCCTATATACAGAACATGCCCCCCCCCCGGCCCCTATATACAGAACATGCCCCCCCCCCCGGCCCCTATATACAGAACATGCCCCCCCCCCGGCCCCTATATACAGAACATGCCCCCCCCCCGGCCCCTATATACAGAACATGCCCCCCCCCCGGCCCCTATATACAGAACATGCCCCCCCCCCGGCCCCTATATACAGAACATGCCCCCCCCCCGGCCCCTATATACAGAACATGCCCCCCCCCGGCCCCTATATACAGAACATGCCCCCCCCCCGGCCCCTATATACAGAACATGCCCCCCCCCCCGGCCCCTATATACAGAACATGCCCCCCCCCCCGGCCCCTATATACAGAACATGCCCCCCCCGGCCCCTATATACAGAACATGCCCCCCCCCCCCGCCCCTATATACAGAACATGCCCCCCCCCCGGCCCCTATATACAGAACATGCCCCCCCCCCGGCCCCTATATACAGAACATGCCCCCCCCCCGGCCCCTATATACAGAACATGCCCCCCCCCCGGCCCCTATATACAGAACATGCCCCCCCCCCTATATACAGAACATGCCCCCCCC